>CAUYTI010117348.1:0-26409 GCA_963575145.1 Galago senegalensis
GGCGCCTGTGGTCCCAGCCACTTGGGAGGCAGAGGCAAGAGACTCGCTTGAGCCCAGGAGTTGGAGGTTGCTGTGAGCTGTAATGCCACGGCACTCTACTCAGGGGGACAGCTTGAGGCTCTGTCTCAAAAAAAAAAAAAACAACAACAACAACAACAAAAAACATACAGCTGTACAGCTGTTGGCCTGTAAAAAATGAAGCAGGAAGGCAAGACAGTTCTAACCAGACTCGGGGCTTCAGCAGGTGAGGCTGAAGGACTTGATAAAAATGCTTAAGAGAGAGTTGAGAGGTCAGGGCAGTAAGAATGACACAGTTTGGAGCCATACAATTCAGTGGAGAAAGGAATAAAGTGAGAATATGAGTCTGATTATGTAAGGTGGAAGGAACCATCAATGCGGTGAAAGACTTGTTGGAAGAGGGCACATCGAAAAATGAGCTATAAGAATACAAAGCGCTGACAAGAGACAGAAAGCTTGGGATTGAAATTCTGAAGGGATAAATTTTGCTATTATTGGTTAGAGAGAGCAGAAAAGCTAGCTCTGAATGAGGAGGACAAGGCCCTATAAGGTCAAAGACATGGCTGGACCTTCCATGTAGGTGGCGAAAGTTTTCAGTGAGTGTGATGGGGAAGTAGGTAGATAATGGTTACCAGTGGGTAGCAGACGTGACTGTGCGCTCTTCAACAGAGTTGTGTGTGCTTGTGCTTTTCTTCTTTAAGGAGAGAGGTAAAGAAATGGTTCAGGTGGCAGCAGGGAGCAAGAAGTGCACCAACCCTTCTTTATGGAAATAAAGATAATCCACCTGAGAGGGCTATAAGGAACATGTGTCAACAGTGTATGGCCAGCTATTGTGTACTATCTTATGCAAAAAAAGACGCTCTTTCAAATAATCCTACATTATTCATACTTTGCATACTTTGTTGATTATTATAGGTACATACCTTCTTTTCAATTTCCATGGAATCTTTAAGAATCTACTACAGGGTCAAAGGGAGGATATAAAATTCAATTCTGACAAGGATGTATTAAAAGTTCTCGGACCTTACTACCCATTAGATTCACCTGGGAAGTTTCCTAAATGTCAATACCTTGGTCTAATTCCAGACCAATTAAATATGATGGGGCCCAGAACTGGCCCTAAACCCACAGGCCACTGGTCTGTGGCTTGTTAGTCACGATATCACTGGCTGAGCTCCCCCCTCCTATCTCATCACCCCCTTCCCTGGGCCAAGAAAACATTATCTTCCATAAAACCAGTTCCTAGTGCCAAAAAGGTTCTAGAAAGTGACTTGTAGGAATCAGGCTGCACAGGGAAGATGAGTGGTGGGCAAGTTGAGTGGTTTCATTTGTATTTGCAGCCACTCCCCATCGCTGGCATCCCTGTCTGAGCTCTGCCTCCTGTCTATCTCCACCCCAACCTCATCTATAGAAAAACTGTCTTCTATGAAACTGGTCCCTCCCTGGTGCCAAAATGGTTGGGAACCACTGCCCTAATGGATAACTAGGATCTATGTTAAAACATCTGTGTTTATGGAAGCAGAATGCAGCATTTCTTTTTTAAAAGGGAAGTTTTAACGCTTTCTGGATTACCTCCTGGTTTAAATTAACCATCCATGCTTTTATTGTTATAGCAAAGGGGAAAAAATTAAATAAATATAAAATGAAATATTTTATAAGGAGCTTAAATGCCAATATACTTTAGCATTGTAATGGTAATCTGTTACCATCTTAACCATACCAACCTTCTACATCTGTTGTCATTAACTGAAACTAAATAGAAAGTATTTATTAAAGGGTAGTCATTTAATATCTTACTCAGAAACACAAATGTAAAGGTGTTCTGTAAAGACATCTTCATAACCAGTATTAAAAGATAATGTGAGGTTAAGGTTAAAATAATAAGGTGGGAAAGTGTGCAAAATTGAGTCCAAGCTAAGACTGTGAGAAGGGATGTAATATAATTTGGGTTTTTAAAAAGCAGTAGTTAAATATAGTGTTCAAGGAAAGTATACTCTTTCTCTTCACTCATATTTAGCCAACCATTAAGCCACAGACAAATATGGTATAATTTTTCAGCAAAGTCTTCAATACTGCAAATAGAAATGCATTTAACTACATGAGGTAAGTTGTTATGGTATTTCAGAGGCCTCTTTCTTCTACATTCTATCTAGTTTGCATGCAACCAATACCCAGTTGAATCCTGTAAGAATATTTATCTAGTAAGTATACTTCAAAGAGGGGAAGCAATGTAGTCAATGACGTGAGTAACCAACCAATTCACTGATGTGCGGTGACTAGGCAAACATTCTCTCAGACAATATAATAGAACCTCACGGTGTACATATACCACAGTTTGTTGATCCACTATGCAGCCATTAAGAAAGATGGAGACTTTACATCCTTCATGTTCACATGGACGGAGCTGGAGAATGTTCTTCTGAGCAAAGTATCACAAGAATGGAGGAAAAAGTATCCAATGTACACACCCCTATTATGAAACTAATTTATACCTTTTATATGAAAGCTATAACCTAATAACAACCTAAGGATATGGGGAAGAGGGAGGGAGGGGAGAATGGGTGGAGGGAGGAGGATTCGAGGGTTCGCTTCTGCAGTTCATCTTACAAGGGTACAAGTGAATCTTTCTATGAGTAGATTATGAATGTTTTAACACAATAACTAAGAAAATTACATGAAGGCTATGTTAACCAGTTTGATGGAAGTGTTTCGGATTGTTTGTGAAAACACCACACTGTACCCCAGAAGTGCATTAATGTACACAGTTACTATTCAATAATAAAAAAAAAGTTTAAAGAAAAAAAAGAGAAACTACAGCTATAATAGTTTACATCTCTTTTCTAATTTAGGCTATTAAATATGTTTAACAACATATCCAAAATATTCATAGAGGTAAGAAATGGAAAAAATACACCTTGTCACTAGCTTCACTATGTCTCCACCCCCACAACCAAAAGTAACACATGCAAACAAAGCAATTTTATTTGCTCGGTTGTCTCTTTACAATAGCTATTTAAAATCTACTTCACTGTCTAGCACTTCCCAGCTCCCTTCCTTGGTTACACAGGAGAGAAATGATCTTCTTCTAGATGAGTAAGAACACAGTGACTCTATCAAGTCAATGGCACATGTTTTTAGAATCTTCTTAAGGCATATATTCAGAGAGAAATGTTAATAGCCCTGAAAGAACCAATCCCGTCCTTTGTGTTAACACCTCTATATTCTCAGTATATTGTATATATTTGCTCTATTTGCATTTTTAAATGGAGAAATATCTCATTAGCATACCAATACTCAAATATTACTACTTTATCTCTGATTCATGTGTACATATTCTGTTTAATATTAAATTTTCAAAAAAAAAAAAGAAAATGGGTTTAGGACTAATATAATCTTAATTCCTAGCATTTCTTACTTATTTCTTCCTTTATTCCATGAAATGAAGACCTCAACACATGTGCAATGAATCCTTAGACTCCTGAGAATCGTGTTACTAATGGGACAGGCAGCAGTGCCTATCTTAATTCAAACCACCAACGGCTATTTATTGAACACCTATATCACTATATGCCTATATGTCACTATATTCCTATGTCCCAGGTAACAGAAATATAAAGATGCCTTCGAGACATTGTAGCCTTATTTTCTGGGTAGTGGTGTTAACATTTGTTTTCACCGAAAACCTGTGTAAGTCATCCAGTTTGTCAGCTTACTTTAGAATAAGATCAACACAGAAAGGAAAGTTTTGCTTAAAAAGAAAACTAAACTAAAATAAAAATTTCATTAGTTATCATTCCATAGTCTTTCTATGATCTATACCCCAGAAAAATTGGGGGAGTATCTATAAAAATACAAGTCAGATTACTTTATAAAATGGATGATAAATGTTAATTAAATGTGTTCAAATTATCTTACTATGTTTTAAGAAACTCTCACCAGGAGGGAAATAGAATATCCTGGACATAAAGAAATTAATAAAACATGTTATGCAAAAGTAAAATTTATGATTCATTTGGAATTAGATATCCACCACCTTTTCAATCCATACAAATGCATAATCTTGTCAATTAAATATTATTGTTAAGGTCTAGTAGTATGTTAAAATCACTTTAAAGTGCAACTAAGGAAAATTCATGTGTGTTTATTACTCCTTAAGGATCTATTAGTGGGTATTTTATTCAGATTCGTGCTGTAAAATCTGCATAAACTCAGCATATTGTTATCCCCATGTGTGCATTTGTTTGGTTAAAGCAGAACAGCAAATCTCAATTTTTGCAACTTCTGGAAAAGTCAAGAGAACTAAAACAGTCTTAATTTTAATCAGATACAAACAGTTATCACTACAGAAGTGAAGAGTTGACTATTATGCAAATAGTCACAGTTAGTGGTCACCAGGCCATCACAGAAGACTGAGCTAGTCAATTTAGATATTTCCAAAGACTAGTGAAGATGAATGTTTTTTGTTCCACCCTGCCTTATTTCCAGAGAAATACGAAACATATTAGAGACTAATGATTGTTCTTCTTAAATGGAAACACCATTAACTACACAATGATCAAAGTGTTTTGCCAAGACGAAATTGTTTTCAAATTTTGTATAAGTGCCTCCATTTAAATATGGTAACATTTGTGAAGAATATGGCATTCCTTGCTTTGTAACAACCAAATTCAGATATAAACCTTTCATAAACTTTTGACCTGTAATGAAGGCAATCTGGCTTTTACCCCTGAAGTACTTTACACAACCTTATTCTGTTAGCAATGACCAGAGTTCAATTATTAAATTCCTCATTCAGAAATGTAGGTTTACATCTTAAACTATAGGTCTTGTTAAAATTGTGTATAAGCAACTTAAAGGCACGGACTTTGTATCTCCCCAAGGCTCAGTAAAAGACCTTACACAGGGTCGGGTCTCAACAAATATTTGTTGCACAAATGCATTAAAGAATTTTTATTCTATGTTATTTAAAAACTAACCTACAACAATTCAGATGAGTTTTTAGTCTTCTCAATCAAGTCAAAGTAAAATGCAAAAGCATTTCAGCATTTACAATCATCAAATCAGGGCAACAGAAATATAAATCTGCTCCAAACATATATGATCTTTTATTTTGGCCATGCCATGGCCTAACTTGGAAGTTCATTATTTGGTAAGAAAACACAAAAATTGACTTTATTCATTTATGCCAAGATATTTTTAATGACTTAGTTCTCCCATAGCATCTGCTGAAATTCCCCTACAGTAAAATTTAGAGACGCCTCTAAGCTTTCTTTCATAATTTCATCATCATCAATTATAATCCCTATTGACAGAAATAAGATGTTCTCACCAAAAGTGTCAGGAATATAATTTTCCAAAATAATATTGTAATAAAAAATGTTTGCCATATCACAGTGCACATATTACAAAATATTAAGTGAATGACAGAAAAACATTTGAACACCAACTGCCACGGAGAGCGGAAGAAGTTTCACCATAAGCAAAGAGGCCTGACAACAACACTGTGGGACCTCTAAACATAACACAAACAATTTATATAGGCTATTGAGAGGTAGAGATCTGACCTCCTTGGAAATATCAGTAAATGATAATGTCTACATACGCCATATGGAGGCATAGAGATAAAGTAAGGTGAGGAAAGGCATAAATAATAACTGTAGTCACAAGTTAGGCAGCCTTCAGATTATCAGTCTTTATCCCACTCTAGTCTTTCAGAGCAAAAAGCTAATGACCTGCACTGTAACATCACTTTGGAGTATAACTTGCAAGCCCTACCCCACCCCCAAATGGACACACACACTCTCACTCCTAAACCTGTCACCCCAACTCAATGAAAGAGAAAACTGACACTGACAATAAGTATAAGGAAAAGCTAACATGTTGCTTTTTAAAAAGAAATTTTCTTTATTCTTTTAGTTTTAATTAATACTATCTTCAATGAAACAACTTAGATAATATATAGAAATGACACTATTAAGGAAGGGAAAGTCCAAACTCCCTAGTCGAGGCTTTGCCTCCACAAGATGTTCTTAACACATCCCTTAAGCCTGTTTCCCTACTAACCTTTACCATAATCTTTTTCCTTTTTCTTTAAATAGCTAAGTCTATGTTCATGTCACTTTCTCACCATTCAGTACAATCTTCCCTCTCCTCTTTGCCTTCCCAGATCTGACCTATTCTTCAAGGTTCAGCAAAATTCGGCTCTTCCATGAAAATTCCCCAAACAACATTTCCTTCCCTCTGTCAAAATATGTATTGTACATACATATGTTGTGCAATGGTTTTCCTATGTGGATAAATTCATTCGTTCATTCAACAAACCTTTATTTCAATATTTAACACTATTCTGGGCACCAGGGATATAGCAACAGGCAATTTTCCCTACCATCATTTTCTGTAGAAGACAGACAACATACAAATAAAAATATATGCATATGTACATAATTATGTGTATATACATACATATGTTTGTAAACAAATATACACATAAATATAATAAATGTCAGTTGAAAATAGGTGTTATGAGGAAAATAAAGTAAGATAACTATACAGAGGGTAGATGGGAGAAAGTGGCGTGAGTAGATAGGAAATAGAGAAGACTCTCATGGGTAGGGATGGTCAAGGAAGGCTTCTCCAAGGAGATTACAGCATAGGGTTGAATGACCTGAGGAATGTTACGTGGAACTAAGAGAAAAGCAACTCAGGCATCAGGCATGTGAGTGCAAAGGCCCTGAGGTAGTAAGGGTTTAGGTAAAAGGGCTAGTAAGGCCAGAGCAGAATGAGAAGAGAGAGTGGTAGGGGGAAGATCAGAGAGATAATGAAGGGAAAGGTAAGGGAAAATCAGGGAGATAATGGCAGGAAAGACAGGCAGAGATTAGCTCATGGAGGGTACTGTGGAGAACAGGAAAAAAATTGGATTTTATTCTGAGTGTGATGATAAATCACTGGAGAATTTTAAGAGAAAGTAGTGGCATGGGACCCAATTTAGGTTTATAATCACTTCAGTTGCTATAAGGAAAACTCATGATAATAGGAGAAGAATAAAAGCAGAGACATCAGTTTAGAACTACCTCAATGGAGCCCAAATGTGGATAATGGTAGCCTATTTCATCTTACATATCCTCTGATCAGGTAGAAGGAAAACATCCTCCAGACAAAATCTTAATACATGTGTTCCTAGGACAGGGTCTCCAAATATGCCAAGCAAAGGGCAAATATAGGATTGACTGACCAACAGAAATATAATCTGCCCAGGGATTGCACATGAGACAGAAGCATTTTTACTCCTTAAACATTTATTCTCTTTAATGCCTATAGTGGAGAAGAGTATAAGGCATTAAAATATAATTGGATGCTATAACATCAACGTAATTCTTTTCCCCAAATATATTTTAATAAAATTTTGGTTACAGGAGAAGCTTATTGATAGAAACTAAAAATCCAAATTCTTAATTCAGTCTCTGTGTGGGAAGTATAAAAATATTTTAAAATAATACAAATTACCTGTCAACTTTTTTTTATGGGAAAAAACATCAACTGTTAGTAAAGATCACAAAATCAAAAAATTTAATATATACAAACTGGCTCAAACAGTGGTGAAATAAAACTTCTCTCTCTCTCTTTTTTTTTTTTTTTTTGCAGTTTTTGGCTGGGGCCAGGTTTGAACCCACCATCTCTAGTATACGGGGCCAGTGCCCTACTCCTTGAACCACAGGTGCCGCCCAAACTTCTCTCTCTTTTTTTTAAATTGAGACTAATGTCATATTTGCCAAATGAAACTGGAATTTACAATATATAGATAAATACGATAGTGAGTCACTTCTTGTAATAATCTTGCTGTTACAATGAATAATAGGCCAGTAGCATTGTTTAGCAATAACTCAATGCAATAAATAACTCAACACAAACAAATATAAAAAGAAATAGAAACTTGAGACCAAAGAGAAGTGGGAAGACGATGGTCCCCTCAGGTCAAGAGAAAAAAATAATCAGAATTCAAAATAGAAAATGAATGCATTGAATCTTCCACATGTTCTTTCAAACAAAGAAATCCTACTAAGAAATTCTAATTTTCCTGTATTCTCTATTTTATTAATTTTTTACTTCAGTCCATCAAAGAAATATTATTATATTGCCCTTGATAACAATTTTTAACAGTGGGAAAATAAAGAAGAAAGAGAAATATTATATGTCTTAGACTTACAGGCAGGAATAATATAAACTTTGTACAACCCAAAAAACAAAGATAATATAAATAGATTTGTCCTAATCTCAGGATTTTAAGACAAGAAAAATGAGAAGAAAGAAGTAAAGAGTAAGCAAGTATAGATATTGTGGCTTTTTTTAGTTAGTACTAACTCTTATATCCACTGTGTTAACCCAATTATTGCCTACTCTGTCCCTTATACATCAACAAATATAAACTCCAAACCCAGTATTATACTTACTATACCGATATATTGTAAGAATCAAAATGATATATATAAAGCTTCTTGCAAATAGAATTACTGTAAAAACTTCAACTAAGAACTTAATTGTAAACATTTTACTTAAATTAAGATACACGTTTATTTTTAAACGTAAGAACTCATGGATTACTTAAAAAGGGAAATTTAAACTGAGAGCTGAAAAGTTGTGACTTTAGATTGCTAAATGTTAGTACAAACACAGGACCAATCCATCAGTGTGCTTTACCATTCAGTAAGTATTCCTGACTTAGGAGGTGGAATCCGTAATAATATAACTTCAAAAAATGTAGAGAGATAGATAATTTCGCCAAACCAAAGTATACCAATTTTGACACAGTTCAACTTGCCTTTATAAATTTCTATGGGTAAGAAGGTGAAGCAAAGAGAAAAAGGGAACCCCACTTCCCTACTTCTAAAAGAAAGAGAGAATGAAGAAAGGAAGGAAGAAACCAAGGGAGGGAGGAGGGGACGGAGGCGTTTATTTGAGTGAAGTTATTTAATTCTTATTTTCATTATTATTTACCCTCTAATTCTCCAAAAGCTATGATGAGGAATGTATTTTTCTCTTTGAAAATCAGGATAAAAGGAAAAGTAGAAATGCAGAAGTGTACACATAGTTATCAGAGAACAGACATTTAACATTAGATCTCTTCCAGAAAATTCAGGACTCATAGTTGCAGAGCTCATGATGTGAGTTACGTGGTAGAACACCAATCTGTGGGTTTTATTTTTTGACTTTGGGTAGTTTGTGTTATACCTTGAAATCGTAAATATACAGTTACAAATCTGCAAAGAGGCATTTTCCATATCCTTGATATCACATCCACCATGCTCTAAAATCATAATGATCAAAGCTATAGATCTATTTTTTTAATAAATGACAATTCCCCCAAATGAATGACACAAAACCTAGTTTTGATTCTCTTTAACCCTTCTTGATTTAACAATAAGAAAGGCCAAAGTAATCTTTTGCCTATAGCACCATGACTATAGTTTCCATGGTAGAATAAAGAGTTGAATCTACATAGAAATTATCAGCCAATAACAATAGGTCTTTGTCCAGCTGTGACGACTTCCCTGCTCTACAACCAGTCCTTATCTGGCTCAGGAAATGCCTGTTTTAACTGACAGGTAGGAGATTAAATCTACAGCTGCTGAAACACAATCTCAGCTCTGTTAGATAGGCTTTCATTGAAAAGCACTACAAACACATAATTTGTTTATGTTGTACCAGCAATCTCTGACAAAGCAGACTGTCTAGCTGAGACAAATGTGGTTAAACCCATTTATTGTATTATTTCTGCTACACAGAACAGGCTCTTAAAACACAGAAACTAGACAAGGCACAAAGCTCTAGCTGTCTAAAGAAATCAAGAATAGATGACTTCTTGTTACACTAGCCCTTTTTACACAGAAAGCGTGTTCTCCCCTGGAAAACATCTATACCAATTTCTCTTTTAAGTGGGTGGTTCAATTATGTTTATGCTTTCAGTTTTTAAACTTTCTTTTGTTCCTTTCAGCATAAGCAGGCATACAGTCACCTAATCAATGAATAGCTTTAGATTTAAGAACACAATGAATATTTATAGCAAGTTCTGTATTACCCCTGAAAAAATACCCATAATGATAAATTCTGATGACAATCCACCCTTCTTAAATATTTATTGAAAATTCTTATAAGGTGATTTGATTTATTTCACTTGTTGAAAGAATAGCTTTGTAGCTCATAAAATTATGAACAGTAGTATCTTTAAAATTAGGGAGTTATGTACAGATACCTAATTGCATAAGACAAATGTTTAGGAGAGAGTTTTTTTATCACTACCACCAGCACCACAATAACAATGAAGGCTGCTAGTCAAGTGATCATGAATTACTTTTTCCAAATTAATAACCATAACTAGAAATAGAAATTTCTTTGTATCTAAAATCTATTCAGGTATATTTATTTAACTCTAATCAGCATCCTGAATATACTGTGTATACAGAAATGATAAAATTAGTAACAACTGAAGGTTAAAGTCTTTACCTACATATATTAAATTTTAAAAGTAATAATCAGTAATAATGAAACAACAGATGGTACACAATATGGTTTTAAAATAAGAAAACAGATGCTATAACTATAACTCAAACTTGTCTAAAATTTCTAGGAAGAATAACATAATAAACATAAAGAATACAAAACTGTATTTGAATCAAGGCCAAAAGGATTATGGTTAGCCACTCTCAAATATGTCATCATTCCCTAAAATCTTACTTTATTTCTCCTTAATCATCATCATAAAACAGGAAAGTGAGAAAATAATCTTCCAAGTTGGAACACATGTGCCACTTGGAACTCTGAGTTAGCCTTAAAATATAGAAACTATGTAATAAACTAGCTGAATCCATGGGGTCTCCCTTCAAACAGCATGGATAATGAGGGGAATCCATAACAGACATAAACAAACCCAGAAAGATGTCTAGACCCCACATCATTATATATGATATATGCCCAAGATATATGGGCATACATTTGAATGTTCAAGTTCAAACTTGGCTTCTATTAGACTGATTCAGTCACAGCATGGGGTTTCTTTAATAAACAAACCTTACTGTTAGAAAATACTGGGGACTCAAATCATGTATTATGTCCCAGCTAGTTAAAGATGTGGCATTCTAATGCCCAATAGCCTTTGAAGCGTTCCTACAACAGACTGTAAATAACAAAGGAAAACTACATCCTAGAAGAACATACAGAAGTCTTAGATTTTTGAATTTCGGATTAAGAGTAGACACTAGCCAAACCCAGAATTTCAACATATGCTCAAGAGAGAATTTGCATTTCCCATTAAAAATAAGAAGTGACTTTAACAATGTGGTTCTTGATTTTATTTTCCATGATTCCGAAGGATGCTGAATATATTCACATAAAAGATATAACCATAATTATTTATGTCACTACAATAAGTTCTTTGCCATGTATGACATATAATTATATCAAATTAGCTCACTTCAGAATCACAGATTTTTAGAACTGAAATGGTTTTAGAAAGCTATTTTTCTAGTATCTTCATTTTAAACATAAATATTAATATAACAAGGCCCAGAGAGAACTGGCTTGCCAAGGTACAAAACTAGAAAACGATTATTCCAAAGCTGAAAACAAGGTCTTTAGTCTCCAAGTTTACTAATTTTACAAAATCAGAAAATCAGATTTCCAGGGATAAAAAAAAAACATGATATAATCTGATCCAGGTACTCTAGTGACCTGAACTAATAAGTAATTTAAACCAAGTCACAACAGATGGGTCAATAACAAAAACCAGTTGTCTGACTAGTAATAAACAAAACTCCATTTACATTAGCATAAAAATAAAATGCTTCAAAAAATTTAATGTAAGTATGTAAGACCTATACGCTGAAAGCTATAAACACTGCAAGGATAAAGCATAGGACGAGGTCAGTAGTTAATAATATTGTGTTGTATTCTGAAAATTTGTGAAGGGAGTAGAGTTGTACTGCTACCACCCCCCAAAAAGGTAATTATAGAAGGTGATGGACAGATCAATTTGTTTAATAGCAATTTCATCATATATGTATAATAAGATAGTATGTTGTACACCCTAAACATACACAGTTTTTTTTTTTTTTTGGAAAACTGTAAAGGAAAATTTTAAAATACCTAAATAAATGGGAAAATATGTCATATTCATGAAATGGAAGAGTAAATTTTATTAAAATAGCCATTTTCTTCAAATTAGTTAGTAGACTGTACACAATGCTAATCAAATCCCAATAGGACATTTTGGGTTTCTTTTTATTAGATCATAACTGTGTACACTGATGCATTTATGGGGTTCAGTGTACTGATACGTTATACAATGTGAAATGCTTACATCGAACTGATTAACAGATTCATCACCTCACTTATTTATTTGTTGTGGTAAGACAATTATACTCTTTTCTTAATAGTTTTGAAATGTGTCATTGCTGATTCTCAATTTTATATGGGAAGAGTAATCAAAATAATTTTGAAAAAGGAAAACAAAGTTGGTGGACTATAGTAAGATTTCAGGACTTACTATAATGCCGTGTAATTTAGGGTGGCACTGGTATAATGGTAGCTGTAGCAATCAGTGGAACCGAGTCTAGAAATAGATCTACATTTATTTGGTCGATTGACTTTCATAATGACATCAAAGTATTTCAGTGGGGAAAGTACATTCTTTCAAACAGATTTTACTAGAAATGTATATCTGTATGAGAAAATAAGTTTAATTTTTTTTTTTTGAGATTAAGTCTTGCTCTGTAATCTAGGCTGTGATCATAGCTCAGTGCAATCTCAAACTTTGGGGTTCAAGTGATCCTTCTGCCTTAGCCTCTCAAGTAGTTAGGACTATAGGCACATACCACCACACCTGGGTAATTTCTCTTTTTTTTTGAGGTGAGGTCTATCTATGTGGTTTATTCTGGTCTTATACTCCTGGCCTCAAGTGATTCTCCTGCCTTGGGCCTCCCAAATGGCTGGGATTATAGGTGTGAGCCTGCCCAAGCCTAGACTTTTATGCCACACACAAAATTTAACCTAAAATGAATTTAGATCTAAATGTAAGAGTTAGAACTGGAATATACCTAGAAGAAAATCTTTTTATATTGTGTTAGGCAAATATTTTAAAAGAGAACATAAGCATAAACCAGAAAAGAAAAAAGAAAACAATAGAGTGGGTAGCATCAAAATTATAAACTTTTCTCTATAAAATATATAGGTAAAAAGCTCAGTCACAAACTGGGAGATAATATTTGCCAAAGCAAATAAAGGGACTTCTTCTATCTAGAATAATTTTTTTAAAAACTGTGACACCTCAACAGCGAGTCAAACAAGTTAATATAAAGAGGGTGATAGATTTGAACAGACAATTCATAAAAGAAAATATATGAACAACCAAGAAGTACCAGAAAGAGTGCTCAACATCACCAGTCATCCAAGAAATGAAAATGAAAATCACAATGAGATACCAATAAAATCCATGAGAATGGTAAACATTTAAAAGATCAATATAATAATACCAAGAGTTGGAAAAACAAGCAGAACTCTCATATATTGCTGGTAAAAGTTAAAAATGACACAGCTACTTTCTCATACAGCAATTTCCTATAAAGTTAAACATACAATTTCTATACAGCCCAGCAATCTTAGATATCTATGTATACAAGAAAAATGAAAACAGATGTCTATGCAAAGACTTGCAACATCACCCCTAATGGCCAGTAGCTGGAATTAAGTCTGGAGGATGTTAAATGAATTATGGTCACTACAGTCTATGGAATACTACTTAGTAAAGTAACAAGATATTGATAAAGATTATATAATTTACTCAAGACCACAGCTAGGAAGTGGTAGAGCCAGAATTAAAACGTGTATCTTTTTCTGAAATTTACAGGTGCTTCTCTGAGAAAAAAAAAAATAGCTTATCTTTATACCTAGGAAAAAGTTGATAGCATAAAGGTCTTTTCTTTGTGAGTAAAGAATATTAACAATGTCTTTAGAAAAAAAGGAAAATTCTACTTTGGCATTAAACAGAAAAACTCTTCGGGTGGGAAGGCTGAGGTCAATCTACAGCCATCCTGAGCTATCAAGTTGCCTGTTCTTTGGTTCCATTTACACCATCTTGTCATAATGATAGTTTTGTCTTATCCATTCTTGGCTTGGAAGGAAAAACAATTTTACACATGTACCACAAGGACACTCAAATTCACCAAGTGCTGGAAGCCTGAGCAGTCTATTCCTTGTCCCATAAACTGATCTCTCAAACTGGCATGATACCAGCACATGGATGAACGAAACTAGCATAGAGAGTTTTCAATTAACAGTGAGTAGTGCATTACTCATTAAGAGTCGGTTGTAGTATGGCAGAACAGGGCCTGGAATAAAGAAACTGAAGCTAAAAAATCTAGATCAGGCCCAGTAATGTAACACATTTCTTAACTTCAGTTTTCTTATTTAAAAAAGGCTGCTATGAAGAGAAAATTATGTTAAGTGGTTATTACACTGTAGACTCTATCCAGACTCTATCCATAGAATTTAAAAGTGGTTCAGTGGCCTCTTAAAAGTGGGGGGCATATCCCCTTTTAGACAGCATTTCAGAATCATGGTACATGTGTGTGTCTCTCTGTGTGTGCACCTGTATCTGTGCATATGTGATTATGTGTATTCTCCACATTCTCCCTCCCTAGAGATTCATTATGGCCTACCTCATTGTTGCTGTTGTTTCCAGGGGATAAAGTTTGGACTGGTGGATGTATACATGTGACTTAAGAATCACATACAAAAATCCTGTTTGTAAGAGAAGGAAAGTATCTGAAGAACGCATCTGGGTCTATCCTGTGCTATAAAAGTTTTCTATAAAATGAATAATTAAAGAAGGGTGTTGAAAAACAGAAAGACAAATATTTTTGCTATAGTATTTAATGAAGATTAATAGTAGAGATTCTGAATTATCAGGCACAAAAGTAAGTGGAACAGACTGAAGACCTAATGACAGAAGACCCAATCTAATTTGAGACTTCTGACATTATAATAACATTACTGTATTATTATACTGCTTTAAGCCACTAAGGTAATTACACGGATAATGATAATAATAGTAGTAAAGGCTACACTCATATAGCATTTGCAGCGTGCCAGATATTTTTTAAGTGCTTTATATGTATTAATATATTTAATTTCCAAAACATCTTCATGAAGAAGGTACTGTTACATACCCCATTTTATAGACAAGGCACAGAAATGCTTGGTAGCTTGTTTCAAGGTCGAGGAGCTAATAAGAGGAGAGTCCATGATTTGAATCCAAGCAGTCTGGCTCCAGAATCCTACCCTTAACCAATGTTTCATACTGTCTAATGATGCAGCGATTTTCAAGGCTAGTGTCCTGGGCCACTAGTGTGTGTGTGTGTGTGTGTGTATATATATATATATAGTGTGAATTAGTATATACAGGTACACCTCATTTGCTTATGCTTTATTTTATTGCACTTCACAGATAATGTATTTTTTACAAATTGAAGGTTTGTGGTAACCCTGCTGCCTATCAGCACCCTTTTTCCAACACCATGTATGTGCGCTTTCTGTCTCTGTGTCACTTTTAGCAATTCTCATATTTTAAACTTTCCATATTACACCTGTTATGATCATCTCTGATCAATGACCTTTAAGGTATCTGTTATAATTATATACAAACCATGCCCATATAAGACAGTGAACTTAATGATAAATATTGTGTGTGTTCTGAATATTCTACTGAGTGGCTGTTTGCTCTCTCCTCTCCTCTCCTCAGGCCTCCCTATTCCCTGAGACAGAACAACACTGAAATCAGGCCAATTAATAACCCTATAAAGGCCTCTAAGTGTCCAAGTGAAAGGAACAGTCTCTCACTTAAAAAAAAAAAAAAAAAAGCTAGAAATCAGTTTAGCAAAAAAGATACTCAGAAAGCTGAGATAGCCTGAAAGTTAGGCCTATTTTCCTAAACAGTCAAGTTATGAATGAAAAGGGAAACTACTTAAAGAAAATTAAAAGTGCTACTTCAATGAACACATGGATGAAAACGCAAAATAACCTTATGAGTTGGCAAAAGATTTAGTGGTCTGGACAGAAGAAAAACCAGCCAAAAAACACCCTTAAGCCAAAGCCTAATTCAGAAGAAGGCCCTAATTCTCTTAAATTCTCTGAAGGCTGAAAGAGGTGAAAAGCTGTAGACAAAAAGTTGGAAGTTACCAGAGGTCAGTTCATAAATTTTAGGGAAAGAAGCTACCTCTGTGATATAAAAGTGCAAGGTGAAGCAGCAATCACTGACAGAAAGTTATCCAGAAGATCTGGCTAAGATCATTGAAAAAGGAGTCTACAAGAAACAACAGATTTTCAATGGAAATAAAAGAAGTTTTATAACAGAACATAATAACAGAAGCCATCTAAGGCTTTCACAGCTAAAGAGAAGATAATGCTTGCCTTTAAAACAGGTGTCCTCAAGCTATGGCCTGTGGGCCACGTGAGGCCTACCTAGGACATTTATCCAGCCCGCCGGGTGTTTTTGCTGCTGCTGCCTGTCCTGCTTAGCAGCTGACTCATCCCTGGACCTGCAGTCCGGCCCTCCAACGGTCTGAGGGACAGTGAACTGGCCCCCTTTTTAAAAAGTTTGAGGACTCCTGCTTTAGAGCTTCAAAGGACAGGCCAACTCTCTTGCTGTGAGCTAATACAACTGGTGACTTGAAGTTGAAGCCAGTGCTCATTTACCATTCTAAAAATCCTAGAATGTTTAAGAGTTATGCTAAATCTACTGTCTGAGCTCTAGAAATTGAACAAAGCCTGGATGACAACATAGCTATTTACAGCATAGTTTACTATATATTTTACAGTCACTGTTGAGACCTACTGCTCAGAAAAAAAAAGGGGGGGATCCTTTAAAAATATTACTGCTCATTGACAACACACTTGGTCACCCAAGAGCTCTAATGGAGATGAAGAGGAAGATTAATGTTGCTTTCATGCCTCCTAACACAACATCCGTTCTGTACCCCCATGGACCCAACTTTCAAGTCTTACTACTTAACAAATAACTATACTTTTCATAAAGCTATGGCTGCCAAAGACACTGATTTCTCTTTTGGATCTTAGCAAAGTAAAATGAAAACCTTCTGGAAAGGATTCACCATTCTAGATACCATTAAGAAATTTATGATTCATGGAAGGAGGTCAAAATATCAACATTAACAAAAGGTTAGAAGAAATTGATTCTAACCCTCATGAATAACTTTGAGGGGTTCAAGCCTTCAATGGAGGAAGTCACTGCAGGTGTAGTGAAAATAGCAAGAAAACTAGGATTTAAAAAGCTCATACCTAACATGTGCAATGCACAAATATCTGGGTGATTTATAACATTGACTTCAAATGCACAAATGCAAATCATGTCATCAAAATGTGTATACCCCTGTAATACTCCAAAATAAAAAATAAATTAAAAAATATAAAAAACTTAAAAATAAGAAGTCGAACCTGAAGATGTGACTGAACTGCTGTGATCTCATGATAAAACTTGAATGGATGAGAAGTTGTTTCTCATGGATTAGCAAAGAAAGTGGTTTCTTGAGATGGAATCTATTTCTAGTGGAGATGCTGTGAATGTTGTTGAAATGACAACAAAGGATTTAGAATATTTCATAAATTTAGCTGATGAAGCAGTGGCAAGGTTCGAGAGGATTGATACCAATTTTAAAAGAAATTATACTGTGGGTAAAATGCTACAGAGAAATCGTTTTTGTGAAAGGAACGGCCAATTGATGTGGCAAACTTCATGGTTGTCTTACTTTTAGCAATTTCCATAGCCATTCCAATCTTCAGCAGTGGGCAAGACCCTTCACCAGCAAAAATATTGCTACTCATTGAAGGCTCAGATGATCATTAGCATTTTTAGCAAAAAGGATTTTTGAATTAAGCTATATACATTGTAGACATAATGATACTGCACACTTAATACACTAGTGTAAAAATAACTTTTATACGCACTGGAAAATAAACAAATTCATGTGACTCACTTTATTGTGGTGGTCTATAATTTAAACTGCAATATCTCTGAGTTATGGATGTGTAAGTGTACAATCTCTCTATGCCAAAAACTTACTTTCATCAACATGTATTTGTAATTCTGGCTTCACCATGTCTATGAGGAGAAAAACAAAACGGAGCACTAGGCATCTTGCTCCCTGCCACACTACCTAAGAAAAGCTCACAAATATTTAAAATAATACATATCTTGGAAGATAAAAATAATTTTGTATGTAACAACATTAGCCCAATTTAAAACTTCTGTAACATTAAATAATTGTATATGGTGTTTTGTTTCTCTAGAAGGCATGTGACTTTTTAAAGGTTTAGAACAGTCAAAGTAGAACCTCTATTTGATCCTGCAATCCCATCACTAGGTATCTACCCAAAAGAAAAAAAGCCATTTTACTGTAAGGACATATGTCCTTAAATATTTATAGTAGCCCAATTTACAACTGTAAAGATATGGAAACAACCCAAATGTCCTTTGACACGTGAATGGATTAATAAATTGTGGTATATGTACACTGTAGAATACTATTCAGCCATAAAAAATGGTGCTTTTGTATCCTTTGTTACAACTTGGATGGATTTGGGATACTTAGGAAAATGTTTTCCTAAGTATCATGAGTAAGGCACACTTCTTGCTTGAAAGATTCAACAACTTAGACTTTACCTTACAAACAACAATGCAACCTAATTGTATGTATCTTCATACTAATCAGAAGTTAAAAAAAAAAAAGAAAGAAACACTGGATAATAAAAAGTTAATTGCTTAGATGTCAAAAAACTATGCTGAAATACTGGTTATTCTACTATCTCACTTCTGAACCAGTAGGAATCAGTTTTCTCATATATAAAGGAGAATAATATTTCTATTGCTTACTGTAAGGAAGGAAGGTGAAAATTACCTAAAAGATGTGGAAATTTTCTTACAAAATGGAGTACTATGCAAATGTACTTTATTTCTCTGTATTTACTATTTCCTGGTTTACAGATAAACCTGGAAAAATTCTTGCAAACTTGCAATTTTTAAAATTTGTGGCTTCACCACAGTTCTGCATATAAAGTCAACTCTATGAATGTGTTACCACGTCTCTTTAGTCTCCTTCAATCTGGAACAGTTACTCAGCTCCTCCTTGACCTCTACGACCTTAAAAATGTCAAAGATTTCAAGCCAGTTATTTTGTGGACTATTTCTAAATATCGTTTTCTGATGTTTCTTTATGATTCAATTAGTTATACATATATATATATATTTTTTTTTTTTTTGAGATATAGTCTCACTTTGTCGCCCTCTGTAGAGTGCTCTGGTGTCACAGCTCACAGCAATCTCCAACTCTTGGGCTTAGGTGATCCTCTTGCCTCAGCCTCCTGAGTAGCTGGGACTACAGGCACCCACCACAATGCCCAGCTATTTTTTGTTGCAGTTTGGCTGGGGCCAGGTTCGAACCCACCACCCTCAGTATATGGGGCCGGCGCCCCACCCACTGAGCAACAGGAGCTGCCCACAGTTATACATTTTTTGACAGACATATCAAAAGAACAGAAGCAATGCTGTGCTCTTTTCACTGTATCCCATCAGGTAGCATATAGTATCAATTATTCCCATCACTGTTAATATTACCTGGGTAATGTTGCCAAATTTTTCCACTACACTATTATACTTTTTACCTTTGCATTTTCCTAATTATTGGGTGGGGATATACTTTGAGACTAGGTAACTAGGCCATTCTTCATCTAACTCTCATCCAATAGTTTCATCCCTTCACGTTTCTTACCTGAATTCATTACTACTATGATGGCGGTCAAGTAATTTCCTTTCCAAAATTTCTTGTATATTACTTAGTTGGCACTCTACTATAAGGAAGAGATTTCTCTTCTACAAATATGTAGAGATATATAATATATAACATTATATATTATAGCTTGGATGAATTAGAAAAGATGCTGCTGACTGTGTTTCTTGGAAGTGAAATAATGGACCATAACGCAGTCTGTTTCAAAACTTTCGTTGTGACCCACATACCAGTGTCAATTCATGGATCTTTATTCTATTAAATGGGACAAATCCATTATCACCATTTTTTTGATGCTTAAATTGTACTAGATATAGACACAGATTGTCTCTTCAAGTCAGATTTTGCATCCTTTTGTTATACTCCCATAATTCTTTAAGCACTTACTTACTCACTTTCTGGAATAATAAAATATTCCAAATTTATCCTGTAGTTTCCCTTCTCCAGGCCAAACTCAGGAGAATCGTATTTGGAAGCCACAATCTGAGTGCAAAGTATTTACAGTACTACTGGGGTATACTTTGCTTATGGGTCCTTTCAGTGGACAGAGCTAAGATATATATTTAGTTATATATTATACACACTTCCATACATTTCTGCCTATATTCACTTATGCATACATACATTGGAGATATATTAATGTAGTCATAGATATATATATGTATATATACACAACTATGAATTCACATTAATACTTCTAATTCCAATCCAACACAACAAAGTTTTATATATATATATATATATATATATATACACACACACACATATATATGTGCATATATGTATCTTACATACGTAGTTCATATAAATACATACACACAAATAGATGTATACTTATTTTCTTTATGTCCTATATATTACAAACCAATCTCTGGATCCTGGGGAGACACTTCCCCATTTGACAGTCTTCATTTAGTAAGATCCAACTTTTTTTTTTTTCAGATTAATGCAAGTACAAATGTTTAGGTTACATTGTTTTCATTTCTAAGGTAAAGTTCAAGTTGTAGCTAAATCACCCAGGGGGTGTGCTGAATACCCACACAGTGTGCACATCGTGAGATTCTGCCGATCACCCTCCCTCCTCTACCCTCTGCTTTTCCCTCATCTCCCCTCCACTTTAACCTCCTCTCTCCTCCCTCTTGTCAGACTATACACGTGTTTCTTCTTTAGTGTGGGTGTATTATTTGTTTATATATTAGTTTCATATTAGTATTGCGTATACTAGATATTTCCCCCCCTTCTTGAGATGCATTACTGAGAAGAAAAGTATCAACTCCATCCAGGTAAACACAAAAGATGTAAAGTCTCCATCTTTTCTTATGGATGAATAGTACTCCATGGTATACACATACCACAGTTTGTTAATCCAGTCCTGGGTTGATGGGCATTTGGGTTGTTTCCACATCTTGATAATTGTGAATTGAGTGGCAATAAATATTCTAGTGTAAATGTCCTTGTGGTAAAATGATCTTTTTCTTCTGGGTAGATACCTAGTAATGGGATTGTGGGATCAAATGGAAGGCTGACTTTTAGTTCTTTGAAAATTCTCTATATATGGAAAGATGTATGAAGAATTCCCAAAGAACTAACTAACAGTCAGCCTTCAAAAATGTTCTCTTCTCTCCATATCCACGTCAGCATCTGTAGACTTGGCATTTTGTGATGTGGGCTAATCTCACTGGAGTTAAGGGATATCTCAGAGTAGTTTTAGTTTGCATTTCTCTGCTGATTAGGGCAATGAACACTTTTTGATGTGTGTGTTGGCCATTCATCCGTCATCTTCAGAGAAGTTTCTGTTCAAGTCTCTTGCCCACTTATAAATGTGGCTATTTGCTCTCTTCTTTGTTTCATATAGAACCAGGAAAAAAAATAGCCAACATAATTTTAAGAAATAAAAACAAATCTGTAAGTATCACATTACTAGACTTCAGTTATAGTACAAGGCTATAGTGATCAAAACAGCATGGTACTAGCACAAAAATAGAAATATAGACCTATGGAATGGAACAGAGCAGCTAGAGATGAACCCAGCTACTTATCATCATTTGATCACTATCTACTCTTTGATACACCAAACAAAAGCAAGCACTGGGGAAAAGAATCCCTGTTTAATAAACAGTGCCGAGAGAACTGTTCAGCCACATGTAGGAGACTGAAATTGGGCCCGCACTTCTCACCATTGACAAAAATTCAATCTTGTTGGATAAAATATTTAAATTTAATGCCCTAGCCAATAAAAGTTCTAGAAGAAAACGTGGGGAAAACTCTTGACCAAATTGTTCTGGGAAAAGATTTTATGAAGAAGACCTCCTTGGCAATTGCAGCAACACCAGGAAAAAAAATAAATGGGCATGACAAAGCTAAAAAGTTTCTGCACAGCTAAGGGTACCATGACTAAGGCAAACAGACAGCCTTTAGAATGGGAGAAGATACTTGCATGCTGTGAATCTGACAAAGGCCTGATAACTAGAATCTACAAAGAACTAAAAGTAATCAACAGGAAAATATCCAACTCTTGCTAAGTCATCAATCTAATAAGCTACTTTCTTTATAAGGCCACCAACCCCCACTGGGCTGCCACCAGCTCAGTTACCTTCTTCCAATGGGCTTTTCTACTGAATTAGAAAGGGAGGGAGGAAAACAAGAAAGAAAAGCCCTAGTATCTTTTGATTTATGTCCCTACTTCCTATTAAGATCACAGGTTTTGAAGCCACAGAGATCTAGGTTTGATAACCTGACAAAATGACTAAATGGTACCCCTAGCTTCTTCACTTTGAATGGTGATAAAACCCATGCTGCTCAATATTTATGAAGGTTAAAGAAAATGCACATAAAGATACTGGTTCAGTGCCTGGAAGACTATAAATACTTAAGCACTAGAATAATGAGTATTTACACCTTGGTGCTGGGGGCTAGAAAGGTGAAATATCAACAGAAATAACAGAAGAATTAACTTTGGCCCTGGATATCACCATTCAAGAACGTGGCTATTCAGCCACTAGCAGTATGTTTTGGTAAGAAGAGAGAAGAAGTATATTAAGTAAAGTGGAAATAATATAACAAAAAATGTTTTTAAAACAGAAACTGAAGGACAATTAGAATAGATGCTCATAACTTGAATTAAAATATTCCTTTATGTAAGCTCAGCATGTAAGAGAGATGAAACAGTCAAGGTCATCCTATAGTCACAAGCAGCATTTGAGTTTCTCAATTAGATTTCCATTTGAAAACATTTTCATGAAGAGATAATATGTCCATACGAAGATGGGAATGAAAGGAGATTAAGGTATTCAGGTGTTGAGTGCCTAAAAAGGTGATGAGCCAAGTTGCCATTTCTGAGTACTTCATCCTTCTCAATATAATATTAATAAAACTCTTATGTCTTAGAGAGCAAACACTTTCATGTCATCTGGATATCTTTTAAGAGTCCACAAGAATTTCTTTCACAAAGCATTTCCTTGGGGATAAAAGGGTAGTGGAGTTTGAAATAGTTAAGCATAGCACCACCAATCTTGCTTTTTTTTTTTTTCCAGAGTCTCACTCTGTTGCCCTTAGTAGAGTGCTGTGGCATCATAGCTCACAGCAACCTCAAACTCTTGGGCTTAAGCAATTCTCTTGCCTCAACCTCCTGAGTAGCTGGGACTATACACATCCACCAAAATGCCTGTCTATTTTTAAAGACAGGGTCTTGCTCTTGCTCAAGCTGGTCTTGAACCCGGGAGCTCAGGCAATCCACCTGCCTCAGCCTCCCAGAGTGCTAGGATTACAGGCCACAGAGCCAGGCCCCAATCCTGCTTTTTATGTCACTTCCTTCCCCCAAATTCTGCTTAATCCCTTCCCGCCAAAAGCAAGCTCAGATGAACACTGAAACATTTCCTCCTTTTCATTGTACTTCGTACATTTTTTATTTCCTTCTATCCACATGAAATAAAAATAACTTGGTTCACATCAGCACCCTGAAAAGCACAGCCAGTTTACCACTCTGACGTTCCAGGTTAGATTTACATCTTTCCCAGTTACTCTCCTCTTCCCTAAATTCTGTTATTCAGTGTGAAATTTAAAACTTGCTAATGACTGCACACCAGAAATTCTCCCTGACATAAAGATGTGAATTACCATGAACCTCTTAGTTTTCCACACACCTTTCAAAGGAGATTACCATTGCTTAATAACTACTTGGTCATAGCATCTCTTTGTACAAACACCAACTGCTAATTAACAAATTATAAAAAGCAAGCAATCTGTAATACCTTATATAGCCATTGAAATGTAGCATTCCACTGCTGCCTGTGCCTGCTTTAGCTGATTAACAAATGCAGTGAATGTAACATTGTGGCTTCTCAACATTTCAAGAAAACATTTTAAAGAAATTTAAGCTATGTTCTGCCAATCAGTTGAGTTAGACCACCCATAGCCATTTTTTTTATTCTTCATTGTTTGAATAATATGGGAGGAAATTTAGTGTATATTCTCTTCTTCCTGTATTTTCCAGCTAGCTTAAGCTGTTGTCTTCACAATTGCCTCCCAGCTGCTGTGACTTGTGGTAACAACAGACCCTGCTCTGTTGTCTGGAAAAAGCGAGGATTGTTATGAGTAACTTTATTGCAGGCACATGAGTGTGTTAAGACTTTAAAACACGCTCAAATGTCATGTGCACACCCAATGACGGGCAAGAATAATTATGAAAAAACAAGAAATCTATGTCTATGAAACCGTGTTGGACAAAATGGGCCATTCATTGTGTTCCCCTGGGAATGCCTGGACTCTGCAGTCAGAAAACAAAAAAGGCACTTTTTTCCTACCGTAGGCTGAATGCTTAGCTTTGCCATCTGAGCCCTAAGAAAATACGGGCCCCAGCACTGCTGGCGCACCCACGCACACTAAAAAATATTAATGCCTTTCTCTCCTCACTTTTTTCCAGGCATCCCCTGTGTAGGCTGTAGCCAATATAATGTCAACACAAAGAGAAAATAGTTTATCTAACATCAGTCCCCCACAATTTCCCTCTTGTCCTCCGTTAATCGCACTTCCAACATTAAGAAGAAGAAGCAAAAGAAGAAAAGATAATCTTTACTCCACTGGAAAACTTGTCTTTGGCACAGATTTTTGTCCTTAACAATAATCCCTTCAGTTCTCTGACATGTTTGTTATGATTATTGTTTTTACCAAATACTAGGTAAGCATGCTTATTTGTCTCCAAATTGTCTTTTTTCCTTGGGGGCTTATGAAAGTTATTTTGTTGGGTAAAGTTTGTCAACTACACAAATACCTCTTCTGAACTTAACTACCATGTGTCCTTCCTGTCAGTGTGTGCTTGTGTATTACACAAATGGAATGATAAATGAAACTCCTAAATTGTTTCAGCTTAAACACATTTTAATACACATATTTCACTGGAAGTTCAAGGTTTCTGTGCTTTATTGCAATTTTCAACCACAGTTATTTTATGTTAGCAGACAAGGTAAGTTATTCACTGATTTTCCTAGATAGATACACTACACTTTGATGGGCTACTGTAGACTCTACAGTAATTTCTTTGGCAGCTGAACCAGCAGAAAGAAAATGTGCAATAAACAGATTTCCAAAACAGTAAGCTTTTGCCCAGGATCCTCAATCTTGACACTTTTTAGTATGTTCCAGGAAGAAACACTGGCAGAGTATGTTTCATTACAAAATAGGGAAATAGGAGTCTGATAAATCATTAAAGACTATAAATTCCCATTTCATCTTTCTTTCCAGAGCTCAGCTATTGCTCTTATATTCCTACCCAGCAACCACTGACTTCAGAACCTGCGAGGGACAAAACTGGAAAAGAGAAAATACTTCTATGGTGTTCTTTTTTTTTTTTTAATTAGCAATAGTAGAACATTATGTCAATTCCTTTGACTAGAAAAAGTATTTTATCGTCATCAAGTTTAAACATGTGCCTCATATTTAGCTAATGAGCAAATGACTTGAAAAGGCAACAGCTGGAGAAGTGAGATATAAATTTTGTCTGACAATAAAATGTGGTTATCTTTTATTTAGCTAACTGGTGTTAATGACCCAGCGGCAGCCAATGCCAAAGACAAGCAATTGTGGGTATGTGTATACATACCAGCAGAAACCAGGGTGTATTTAGTCAATCAACTAGTTGTTTTGACTACACCACTCCCAAAGCAATTGATTTCACTGAATTAACCAGTTGGGTTTAAATCTACGATCAAATTAGGAAGTTGGAAAGCATTTTAGAGATATGCAGTCACTCGATTCTAGGCCAATTCATTCACTTTTTAACATAATTGTATTGAGGCTAGAGACACTGAGACAAAGACCACTCAAGTTAGTGTCAAAGCCAGTGTAAAGACGCAGTCAGAGGCATAACCTAATATTATTTATTATAAGAATGAATTAAAAGACTTGGCTTTTTTTTTTTTTTTTGAGACAGAGCCTCAAGCTATCCCCCTGGGCAGAGTGCCGTGGCACCACAGCTCACAGCAACCTCCAACTCCTGGGCTCAAGCGAGTCTCCTGCCTCAGCCTCCCAAGTAGCTGGGACCACAGGC
>CAUYTI010117350.1:0-29295 GCA_963575145.1 Galago senegalensis
TGGATTTATAGCTTGCCGAACTTCTTTCTGGGCTCAGCTCCCTGTCTTTGGCTTCATAGATTCTGATTCCAACCAGTTTTTCTTCCTTTGCTCAGGAGCCTCTGACCAGGGTTGCTACCAGTCGGCCATCTTCCCAGAATCTAAATACATTTTCTATCCCAATTTCTTTCTGTACCTCTTTCTTAAGGCCAATAACTCTTAGATTGCCCTTTTGAGGGAGATCTTATAGGCTTGCTTCTTTCCGATTCTCTTTTTTTTCTCTTCCAACTGTGTATTTTCAAATAGTCTGTCTTCAGTCTCAATAATTCTTTCTTCTGCTTGGTGGATTCAAGGGTTGAGAGACTCTGATGCATTTCTCAGTTTGTCAATTGAATTCCTAAACTCCAGAATTTTTCTTTCTTTCTTTTTTTTTGAGACAGAGCCTCAAGCTGTCACCCTGGGTAGAGTGCTATGGCATCACAGCTCACAGCAACCTCCAACTCCTGGGCTCAAGCGATTCTCCTGCCTCCACTCCCTAGTAGCTGGGACTACAGGTGCCCACCAAGGCTATTTTTTGGTTGCAGCTATCATTGTTGTTTGGCAGGCCCAGGCTGGATTTGAACCTGCCAACTCAGGTGTATGTGGCTGGTGCCTTAGCCGCTTAGCCCAGATTTTTTTTTTTAATCATTTCAATTTCTCTGTGAAATTTCTCTGATAGGCTTCTGAATTCCTTCTCTGTGTTGTCTTGATGTTCACTGAGTTTCTTCCGGACAGCTATTTTGAATTCTTTATCTGAAAGGTTACATATCTCCATCATGCTAGGATTGGTAACTGGTACCTTATTTAGTTCTTTTGGTGAGGGGTGTAGAAATTACTATACTAGCTATCATTTCAGTTTTAGTTCTTGATGCTGGTGGATGTTTGTTGCTGTCTAGGCAGTGAAGAATTGAGTATTTATTTTAATCTTTGTAGTCTGGGATTGTTTGAAACTGTCCTTCTTCAGAAGGCTTTCCAAGCATTCAAAAGGAATTGAGTGCTGTGATCTAAGTCTTTGGTCACTGTAGCTGTACCAGCACTGGGGGTGCCCCAAGCCCAGCAATGCTGTGTACCACCCTGGGAGACTTGGGTAATGTATGAGAAAATTCCCTGGATTGCCTGGCAAAGTCTCTCTCTCTCTCTTCCCTCACTCTCTGTGTGCTGGGGTCCTGGATTTGTGGGGAGTAGTGATGTGGGCACTCCCATCGGCCAGGTCACACCTGAAGCCAGCCCTATCTCACCCAAAGCCTGTGGTGACTTATTTCCTGGTTACTTATGATGTTTATTCAAAGCCCAGGGGCTCTTGAGTTAGCAGCTGGTGCATCCTGCCAGGACTGGGTTCTTGCTTTCCCGGCAGCACGTTTCCTTCTGCCCTAGAGTGTGCCCAGAAATGCCTTCCAGGGACTATGGACTGTTCTCAGGGACTTCAGGAGTCTGCTTGGTACTTTAATTTATTGTGGCTGAGCTGATACTCCAAGTTGCAAAACAAAGTCCTCTGAACTTTTCACTTTCCTTTCCCCAAGTGAAAAAAGATCCCCTGAGCTACACTACTGGTAGTGGGGAGTGGAGGTGAAGTGGGGAGTGACATAGGCACTGGTTTGGCTGGAATTGCTGGTGTATTCCTAGGTTATAGGGACCTGTTTACTGGATCTGAGCCAGCACAGCTTCAGGAGTTGCCCAAGGCCTGCATCCTCTGTGACCCAACTGCCTTAATGAATTTAGTCCAGGCCCCAGGCTGCTCTTTGTTTGCTAGTGGTATGGGTAGGGAACTCAAATTTGGGGGGAAAGACTTCTTTCTTGCTGAGCTGATCTAAATGCTCCCTCTGTGGCCACGGGCAGAATTCTGCCCTGTGCTATGTATCCCCATGACAGGGCAGCCCTGAGTTCCACTGCAAAGTCCCACAATCACTTCTCCGTCCCTTCCCTGGGCACACACTGCACTAGGTGTACTGGTGGGTCGCTTGCCAGGAGATGCGGGAGGGGAGGTGTCAACAACAGAAGACTGTCTTTTCTGCCCTCTTCAGTGTTTCTTTCCTTGATACAATGTTATAACCAGGTAGTATGATGGCTTCACTGATGTTTGGTCTTCTGAAGGTGCTTGCTTGTGTGGATAATTGTTGAATTTGATGTTCATGTAAAGGGAGGATTGCTGGAGATTTCTATTCAGCCATCTTACCTTACCCCCCCCCCCCCGTCTTTAAATTCTTTACATTTTTAAGCCTGGATTTTTATGTTTCTTTTTTAAAACATCTGTCTGTGTAGATTACTATACAGAGACTGTGAGCAAACATCTCATGCCAGTGAGGCCATACTCCTCTGTTGGTGGTCAGTGTTTTGGTAGAGTTTCTCATTCAAAGTTTGGGCTGTTCTCAGGTAAGCCTTGGCCGTGACTTCCTACTGGGCCATCTTGCATAGTATCTGTCCTCAGTAAGTTTTACTTGTTATGATCATTATAATCGTATATCCATTCCTCTCAGAAGTTGTACCAAAAGCATTTTTGTTCTCCATTAGCTCAAGACTTCTTTTCTAGGTTTTTCAATCTTAGCAGGTGGGCCTTCCTTCTTACTTTTTGTAAAGATATTGGCCACTCAGTGTAGACGTCCCATGTCAGATAATTTTCATTTTACTTTATTGATCCAATTCACATAATATGGAATTCACCATTTAAAGTTCACAGCTCAGTGGCTTTTAGTATAATCACAACGGTATGCAAGTGTTGCCGCTATCTAATTCTGGAATATTTTGGTCACCCACAATGAAAGCCTTTACCCATTAGCAACCACACTGCATTCCCCTTTCCCACCAGCTCGTGGAAACTGAAAATTGTAGCACAAATAGTGGTTCTTTGCTTTTCACTGTTGAATAATATTCCATTGCATGGATATACCACATTTAATTTATCCATTTATCAGTGGACATTTTAGTTGTTTCTACTTTTGACTCTTATGCTGCTTTGAACTGTTGTGTATACATTTTTGTGTAGATATCTTTTGAATTCTTTTGGGTAGATACCTTCCTGCTTTATATTTTATGTAATCTAAAATATCCTATTATGTCTAGTAATAATATTCTAACTTACTTCTCATTGCTAAAGAATTCCCTTCTCTGCCATGAAGAATCCTTGACTTTGACCCCTTTTCCTCTATCATCCTATATAGGACCTTGCTCCAACAGGAGCTCTTCTTAATGTCATTTTCATCTTCTTCTGTGACTCTATGGTCTCAGTCTACAAACATGATCTGAAATGTCCTGATCACAAGCATTTAGAATTAACTCTTCTATCTTCCATCATTCTTCTTATCTAATTGTTTGCCAACTCTGTCTGTCTGACTTTTTTTGTTGTTGTTTCGAGGCAGAGCCTCACTTTGTTGCCCTTGGTAGAGGGCCATGGCATCACACCTCACAGCAGCCACAGACTCTGGGGCTCAAGCCATTCTCTTGCCTCAACCTCCCGAATAGCAGGGATTATAGGAGCCTGCCACAACACCAGGCTATTTTTAGAGGCATGGTCTCTCTCTAGCTCAGGCTGCTCTTGTACTCTTGAGCTCAGGCAATCTGCCAGCCTCGGCCTCCTAGAGTGCTGGAATTATAGACATGAGCCACCATGCCCAGCCAACTGTGTCTGACTTTATCTTCAAACTTTATTTTGAAAATTATTTTGCACTGGTCTCTCACATTCCTACCAGTCAAATCCTTCTGCCTGTCTCAGATTAGACATGCCCACTCTCTTCTCAATATGTCACTTTGTATTTTTATGATGTTACTTAATGATCTATCTTGTGCAATAGTTATCTATGTTTTAGCTATAATTTCTTTGTTATCTTGTGGTGATAAGAACTATCTCTTACTCATTTTTGCATTCACAGAGCTGTCTAGCAGAGGATCAGAGCATAGAGGTAGCCTTCAATAAATCTAAATATCTTTAGATATCTCTAGATTGTGCTTTAATTGTGATTTTTGACTGTTATTCTTTCTCCTTGCCTCTCCCCTCCTTCCTCCATCTTTTTCCTTCCCTGTCTTTTTTCTCCTTTCCTCTCCTCTTCTCTCTCTCTCACAACCATCACATATAAAAAATAATTCCTGCATGTATGTTTGATATATGTGGGGCACTCAAGAGAAACTTGCTGGTTAAGTAGAATCTCTGCTAAATTTATAACACATCTTCTCACATGAGATTCTTCTCTCTGAACGTCTTTATCAGCATTTATTTTAATTTGGGTGGAGGAAGGTGGAATGAGGCAAGAGGGGAAAGGAATGCTTGAATGTATGCTGGAGAAATAGATCAGTGAATGAACAATTTTTTTTTTTTTTTTTTTTTTTTAGCATTTGTGAGGTAGTAGCAAACCCTGAAGAAGTTTTAGCTCACACAGGGAGTGTCCTGGCAGAGGCTGGATGGCAGCCATTTGGCATTCATTCTGCAGAGGGCTTCTATGTTAGGTACAAGGTTGGATTCAACTACCCTCTGAAGTCCAGCGCAGTGTCCTTTTTGGAGTATAGTGTCCTAATAGATAAGAACAAGAAATAGAGAAGTGCCAGGAGAGCAGCAGTGGACATTGTGGGTGCTCAGCTTCCAAATGACGGGAAAAGAGTGTCATAGCCCTGCATGTCCTTTGCCTTTTCTTGTTGACTGCCTCCCCATTCATCCATGAACTGCTATAGCACAGAGATTGAATCTTCAACTGGTATTTCCAGTGCCTAGAAGAGAGGCGCATACTAAGAAGGTGTTTAATTAGCATGTAATAGACGAGAATAAATTGAGTTGAAGATTGAACTGAACTCAAAATCTGTCCTCTAAAGTACCTTCTAGCCTAAAAACTCAGATCCTCTGAGTTCAACCATGACAGGCCCGGCTTAAGCTTCCTGGAGAGAAACTCTGTGCTCCCATTGTTTTAACCACCTCTTTGTGGTTGAATAATATAAATTTTCAATCAAGGCAAGGAGTCAGTTTCCTGTTGTGCTTACCAGGGTGTGATAGGATTTCAAACAAGACCCAAAGAATATGTTTTCAGGAGTTGAGGTATAGCTATGCTGTCTCTATTTACAATGGTCTGAAATGTGTTACTGTTTAGAATAAGCATTTCTCTTTATGATGCACAGGATTTCTATGATGGTGGCTGTTAGGCAGTGGCAGGGGGCATTTCAAACCTCAGCTTGCCTTAGCAGGACTCTAGTTACAGGATAGAATTCCTCATGAGGTTAGCTCTCCACATTCTCAGCTACTTTGCATGCGATTTAAGCCAGGACCATAGAATCCATTATTCTCCTTCTTCGGGAGGCGAAGTTGAAGGCCCTTGGAACTGTGAATTTTGCATTCCAACTTGCTAATTAAACATGGATGTTAATTCCTTAAATGCTTGTAATTAGAAATTCTCATGAACTGTATTGGGTTTCGTCAAGCAATCTGTTTGGGGAGCTTGAGCAACTGGGGCATTGCTGGCTTTGGTGAAGTTTATTTAATTTCTTTTTATGACATTCTTCATCTTGGAAATGGGGTTTTCAAATATTGCTTTCCCAGACATCATGACTTATTTGCCAGTTTTTATTTTAGGATTGGGACTGGTTCAGGGTGCCAGGGAAGCATTTTGTGGTGCTCCCTATTAGAGTTGTAATATCTAAGAAAATTGTCTGATTGTATGTGGTATCTTGGCGGTGGTACCTTATCGAAAATATTCCAAATTTTGACGGTGTGATAGGTTTATTATCGTTGATTTATACTCCAAATGATCTTATTTTCTTTAAATTAATATTTTGTGCAATCTTCGAGATTCTAGTTTGCTTTCTAGTGTCATTGAGAAGCATTTCACTGGCATTTGTCATCATTCACCACCTTTGAGCATTATACAAAGAAAAAAATACAAATACATTCTTTGTATAGCATAGAATCTCTTTGTTTTAAAATTCGCATTGTACATGAGCTGAACCTATTGCTACAGCCTTGGTAGCAGCAGTAATTTTACACCTGCCTATTTACTCAGAGGAACACATCTTGTTTGAGGGGGATTTATATTCTATCCTCCAAATGGCTATTTTCGCCATCTTCTTTTAAATATTTTTGCTCATGTGGTTCTCTTTTCTTGGAATGTCGTTCAACTTCATCACCTACTTGATTTCCAATGTCACCTCCTCTAAGAAGCCTCATAATCTCCCCTTTTCTTATATTGAAATGGATGGCTTTGTCACTGTTGGTACCATGGGCTTCATCATCACCTCTCTTGTGCTGCTTGCTTGTTAAAGATGTAGCTTATTATAGGGTTTGATGAACTGGCCACTGTCCCATGTACGCAGTTTGGATTTGATCCCTTTAGTGTCATGCACAGCACTGGGCTCGTGTGGGTTTATTGCATGAACAACCTTCCTTATTATATTGAGCTGATCCTTTTGGGAAGCACTCATTGAGTCAAATGGCCTGTGTGAAATGGGATCTGACCCTAAGCGGACAGAGCTGAGGGGTTAGAGCGGGAAGACTCAACTTGAGCCCTAGACCTGCTCCTGATAACTAAGTAGTGTGACCTTCAGTTACTTCTCTTTTCTGAGCTTAGTTTCCTCATTTTATACATTATAAATATTAATATCTGACATACATAATTTGCAAAGATGCTATGAAGATTAGAAAAACAAATGTATATGCAAACCTTTTAGGAACTGTAAGTGCAAACACATGTAGTACATTTCAATTTGTAGAGCCTCATTTTTTTTTTCTTATCTGGAAAATAGAGATGTTAATACTTACCTTCTTTATTGGGTTATTGTGAGGATTAAGTAGGATAACATATGTGGAAGTACTTAGCAAATAGGAGGTGTTTAATAAATGTTGCCTGGATGTGAATTCCCCTCTTGGGACTGTCCTGATGTGGGTCTTTTCCAGCCCTTAGGGAATGTGTATTGAAGTCAGGCTGCGTGTACCTTGGATTAGACAACTTAAAAAAAAATTTAGCCTTGCTAGTTCCAACTTCTCAGCTATAAAATGCAAAGTAATTAAATTTGCTAGTAAATGTTTCCAGGTCTTTGAATGGCAGCCAATAAAAAAGGCTAAATATTATTCTTTTGGAATTCATGTCCTTGATGTGGAGGAAATATCATATTTACTTACATATATTCCCACCTTGGTTCTTGAGAAGAAAACTGAGAAAAATGTTTTCCCCTCTGAATTTCCCACTGGAAGGTGTTATCTGTATTGAAACAGCAATGGCAGCTGCCCCCAAAGGAGTGTGATTTTTCTTTGCTAAGGTAAACCAAGGGTTAAAATTAAAGGGTAGTGAGGCCCCTGCTTGTGGGCTGGAAGCAGAGCTAATTCCTTAGCAGTCTCTCATTCCTCTGCCCCCTCAGCTGTCTCTCCTTTCCCTCCCACCATAAAGGAGTGGGTGTTCCTTCAGGACTGTATGCCCGCCTCCCTCCCTCTATCCCTCTTTTTTCCCACCCACACATACTTCTTCCCAGAATCTCTCTAACCTGTGGCTGATTTTTCTTTCCTGGGACCCAAGGCAATTAATTCTCAAAACCAAAACTTGCAAAGAAAGTCAATCCTAAACGTAAACACCTGCCCTGCATTGTCGATTACTTGAAAATAAACTGTTATTCTGTCTCCAGATCACAAATAGCCTTAAAGCTCTACCCCTAAAAAAATTATTGAAGGATTCAGAAAGGTCAGGAGATCCAGATTCCAATTAATTTAGCAACTGATGCCTGTGAAACTCTAGATGAGTCTCAGGTCTTTAGTGAATGCGGACTGGTATCCCAAAGGTTAATGAAGTTTGCCTAAAGTGAAGGTGATTAGGCCTTCCATTTTCACACAAATTGACCATCTACAGTCTCCTTTGTACCTTGACATTTTCACCACAAAGGGGCTGAGGGTGCTCAGAGGATTACATAAACAAGCCCATATTTGTCACAGGATGTGATTATAGACCTGCATTTTGGAAGAGATGTATTTCAGGATTTTCTCATTATCAAAGCCCTTCATTGTACTGGGGTTGTTTTAAATCCCCCTGCATTGAAATGACCCACTGGCAAAAAGCCTTGTTATAGCATCTCCTCCAAAGAGGTCAATTTTTTTCTTGTAAATACTCTTATCTTTGGATTTTCACTTCACATCCTTTTGGATATCTTAAGGCAGCATTTTTGTGAGCTAACAGAAAACAGGGTGTAGGTATAAAACCCAGTGTCCTAGCCAGGGCAATCACGCAAGAGAAAGAAATAAAGGGTATCTAAATGGGGAAAGAGGTGGTCAAACTTTTGCTTTTTGCTGACATATGATTTTATATCTAGAAAATCCCAAAGACTTCTGTAATGGATAAGTAAATTTGGAAAGTCTCAGGTTACAAAACTAAATGCACACAAATTAGTAGCATTCCTATACACCAGCAAAAAGTCAAACTCAGAATCAAATCAAAGACTCCATACCATTCATAATAGCTACAAAGAAAATGAAATAGCTAGGAGGTGAAAGATCTCTGCGAAGAAAACAACAAAACTCTGAGGAAAGAAATTTCAGAGGATACAAACAGATGGAAAAACGTGTCATGCTCATGGATAGGTAGAATCAACATTGTTAAAATGTCCATACTACAGAAAGTGATTTACAGATTCAGTGCCATCCAAATCAAAATGTCATATATCATATGTCCAGACAAGATAATTCTACACTTTGTTTGGAACCACAAAAGAGTCCAAATGGTCCAAAGTAATCTTAATCATAAAGAACAAATCTGGGGGTATCACATTACCAGACTTCAAACTATACTATAAAGCTATAGTAATCAAAACAGCTTGATATTGGCACAAGAATAGAGACACACACAGACTAATGGAACAGAACAGAGAACCCAGTTATAAAAACATCCATATATAGCCTACTGATCTTTGACAAAGCAGACAACAATGTACACTGGAGAAAAGAATCCCTATTCAATAAACAATGCTGAGAAAATTGGATAGCCACATGCAAAAGATTGAAACAAAATCTATATCTCTCACCATTCACAAAAAATAATTTAAAATGTATAAAAGACTCAAAGGTAAGGCATGAAACTATAAGAATTCTAGAAGGAAATGTTGGAAAAACCCTTCTAGATGTCAGCCTAGGCCAAGAATTTATGAAGAAGCCCCAGTGGCAATCACAAAAATGACAAAGACAAATAAATGGGACTTGATTAAATTTAAAAGCTTTTGCACAGCTAAGGAAATAATTAACAGGGCAATTAAACAACCTACAGAATGAGAGAAAACATTTACAAGCTCTACATCTGCTAAAGGGCTAATAACCAGAATGTATAAAGAATTCAAACAAATCAGCAAGGAAAAACATTATTAAAAAGTGGACAAAAGACATGAACAGAAACTTTTCTTTCTTTTTTTTGTAGAGATAGAGTCTCACTTTATTGCCCTCAGTAGAGTGCTGTGGCATCACACTGCTTACAACAGCAACCTCCAACTCCTGGGCTTAGGTGATTCTCTTGCCTCAGCCTCCCGAGTAGCTGGGATTACAGGTGCCCACCACAACACCCCGCTATGAACAGAAACTTTTCAAAAGAAGATAGACAAATGGTCCATAAACATGAAAAAATACTCAATGTCACTCTAAGGTAAATGCAAATTAAAACCACGAAGAGATACCACCTTATCCCAGTAAGAATGTCTTATTAAAAAGTCCAAAACAATAGATGCTGGCATGGATGTAGAGAGAAAGGAACAGTTATATACTGTTGGTGGGACTGAAATTAGTACAACCTCTATGGAAAACAGTATGGAGAGTCCTCAAAGAACTACAAGTAGACCTACCATTTGATCCAGGAATCTCCCTACTGGATATCTACCCAGAAGAAAAGAAGTCATTTTACCAAAAAACCACATTCACTCAGAAGTTTATTGCAGCACAATTTACAATCGCAAAGATGTGTAATCAGCCCAAGTTCCCCATCAATTTGGGAGTGGATTAATAGAATGTGGTGTATGTATACTATGGAATACTACTCAGCCACGAAGGATGAATTAAAGCCTTTTCAACAATTTGGATGGAACTGGAGACCATTATTCTAAGTGAAGTATCTAAAGAATGGAAAAACAAACATGCGTGCACTCACTGTTAAACTGCAACTAACTGCTGAGCACACATTTACACAGAGGGAAGTAAAACTCAGTGGGAATCAAGCAGGGGGAATGGGGAGGGAGAATGGGTGAAAACCTATCTAACGGGTACAGTGAGAACTAACTGGGTGATGGGCACACTTATAATATTGTTTCAAGCATAACAAGGTTGACCGATACTCATGTAACCTCCAAATTTGTACCCCAGTAATATCTTGGGAAAAAAATGTCCATTTTACTTTTTTGCACCCCCTGCAAAGTTTTGTGATCTCGAAAGCTTGCTGGAGTTTAAAATAAAATATATACTTTTAGTTCAAGCCTTGGGCTGTGGAGTTTGGCCTTAAGCGTGTTTTTCTACAGAGGTGTTACATCCTTCTGTTTCTATCAGCTTATAAAAAATGAATTCAGTCAAGGTTTTCCCTGCTATTCATCAAGAAGAGCTTTCCAGAAAGGTCTGTATTAATTTTAAGTTCCCCAGCTTGTAACAAAATACTCAGATGGGTGGTGCCTGTGGTTCAGTGGGTAGAGTGCCAGCTCCATATACCGAGGGTGGCAAGTTCGAATTCGGCCCCAGCTAAACTGCAACAACAAAAAATAGCCGGGCACCTGTAGTCCCAGCTACTCATGAGGCTGAGGCAAGAGAATCACCTAAGCCCAAGAGCTGGAGGTTGCTGTGAGCTATGACGCCATATGTCTACCGAGGGAGAGAAAGTGAGACTCTGTCTCTAAAAAAAAAAAAAATCCTCAGACATCCTGTGTGCTTCAGATGCAAATGGATAGAGATAAAAGAAGCTGACTGGGCCTTGCCATTTTTCACACTCTAGCCCACTAGGCTTTTCAGATGGGGGACATTGACACCGTTCATTACCTCTTATGCAAGGCTGAGCCTACAGATATCAGAGTTCCACCTCCAGAGAGGTGAGCTCTAACCCAGGTTTCTTAGACTCCTTCAATCCTGAACTTGAACCTTGAAATGGTTCAATTGTTAGCTCCCATGTTTAAAATCACTTTGATCTTCCCTCCATGTCCACTTTCTTTTTCTCCCAGGGATGCATAAGCACTTTGTGTTCCTGTTGTGACAATCAAGTTGGCAGTACATGCCACCTGCTGGAGTCAGAGTCTCCATACTGAACTTGTACCTCAGCTACCTGTCCCCTCTCCCAGATTTTGGCACTCCTTTTATCCTCATTGCTTTGCCTGTGAATCATGCTTCTTGTTAAGGAGTAGCCAACTGCTTGCTTCTGGAAAGTGGACTTCATTTCCTCTATTCTTGGACTCATGCTCTACTTGGACTTTTACTTAACTCTTGGCTCCATCTGAGGTGGCAGAGGCAGAGAGAACATCTCTGACTCTCTGCTGCCCGTGTTCTGCCATGGGCCTCCCTTCCGGAGGCGGGAGTGTGGGAGAGCCTCTCCCACACAGTAGAACAGCCAGCCAAGTCGAGGGAGGCCTTTGGCAGTCACCTTGGCCCGGATGTTGTGCTGGACCAAGACAGAGCTGGGATTTGGGTTTTCCATTCTCCCGCAGCCAGTTGGAGGGGGCGGAAACACATGTGGGGTCCTGAGGACTCTTGAGTGAAGCAGTGTTTGGTTTGAACTGTGAGAGAGTCCCCATCAGTGCCTCTGAGTTTCACTATGATCTGGCATCCTGGGTTCTTGTGTGAAGGTCATTTTGGCATCTCCTGTGCTCTAAGAAAGGTATTTCAAAATTGAAATAAAGTTGCAATGTTGGTTCTGTTTACTGGTTCATATTCTTTCTTTTTCTCGGGGCAGCTCTAAGATAAATTCATCTTGCCAATTTGCTTGTCTGAAAGTACAGACAGATAATTCCCATGGCTAGGGCAGGAATGCTCGGGGAGTGCCCTATCTGATCTGGGGCAAGGCTGAAGCTTCCGCGTGATTGGTAGACTTGGCAGAAGGCAGTAAAGGCTCTGGCTGAATGAGGAGGATTATGGTATGTGGGACTGTCCTTAGGAAGTAGGGAGTTGTGGAAGGCTGTGAAATGTGGAAAGACAATGTCTCATCGTTTGGAAGACAGCTTGGCTTCATGTCCCAGGAACCTGTGTTGAGGACTGCTCTCAACTTCATCCGGGGTCCCGGCCAGTTCTGTTCTTTCCAGCTCCCATACCAAGTGCTTCTTCCTGATCATTCAGTGTATTGATGCTTCTGTACTTAACTACTTCATATGTGTATTTAACTGATAGCTGTCCATATTGTTAAAGCCACTCCCTCCTTGTTCCGTCAACAAATGTGTTTTGAAATTAAGTCCATGCTGGGATTCAGTGATAAACAAGACCCACATTCATAAACTGTCTTTTTTTTTTTTGACAGAGTCTCACTTTGCTGTCCTTGGTAGAATGCTATGGCATCCAAGCTCACAGCAACCTCAAACTCCTGGGCTCAGCAATTCTCTTCTTGCCTCAGCTTCCTGAGTGGTCACGTGCCACAGGCACTACAGGCACGCGCCACAATGCCTGGCTATTTTTGGAGATGGGATTTTGCTTTTGCTCAGGCTGGTCTCCAATTCCTGAGATCAGGCAATTCACCTGCCTTGGCCTCCCAGAGTGCTGGGATTACAGGTGGGAGCCTCTGCATCCGGTCTCCATAAACTTTGAATTTCTTCAGAGCAGGGAGTGCTCATTTCATTTATTCCTACACAGTGCTGAGCATAGAGTTTCTATAAGTATGAATGGACGCTTCAGGCAAATGCAGTTTAATAAAGTTTGCCACGGAGGTGTCTAATTCTCAAGCCAAATGTTGATATTTTAATATCTTTTCACAACCAGAGGTCTGAGGGCAGAGGAAAATTGCTGGGAATGAGAGCTCTGGAATAACACGATATTAAGATAGATGTGTGAGTAGTGACCCAAAGCCTCTTGTTCTCACCCATATAATAACTTAGTTTCCTGTCTTCTCTGGAAGAAAGCTGAGTGGGACTAGAAAAAACAGAAGCTTATTTCATTCATGCAGTAGAATCAGAGTGATATGGAGCACTCACCCTTGGTTCTGTGTTTCTGCAGTAGCAGCAATATGGTAGAACAGGAATTAGTACCTCATTTAGACTTGTCACCAAGCAGCCCATCACAAAATAGCCATGTGACATGTTTCACTGCTTAAAGCTTCCCTTGTCTTCCCCCCAGTGCCAAAGCTTCCCCTGTCTTTCTGATTTTTGGTCTCTGAGACATTTAACTGGGCTTAATGCAGGTTTGAGAGATTGCAGGAGGTGACAGGTTGGGTTGGAAATGGCTGGATAATCATGTGACTTAGCTGTGGGACTCGGTGGTATATTGCTTTTACTCTTGAGGACTCTTGGAAGGAAGCTCTGGGTCTCTGCAGAGCTTTGATCAGCTTGTTCAGAAAAAGAACATTTTATTGATTGTGTCATGGTTATCTTTTTTTATTGTTAAAATTGTCTATGTTCTAAAGCCTCTTTGTGTAATATAATTCTGCAATGATGCCACATTGATTTATTTTTTCCTGGGTTCAAACCACAGCAATCCTGGTAGTTTCTTAGTATCCCAAAGGGACAGGGAATCAGCTTCTCAATAAACCTTTTCTAGTTGTGAACATTAAATCTATTAAGTAATAATCGCTTCTTGGCCTCTTGGCTAGGGTCCTGTGTAATACATTAAATAACAAGCAAACCTACAGAGTTTACATTATCACATTAAAGGATCTGTTAAATTCCAAGAATTATTTTATGTGTGCAAAATACTGCTGAAGCACTTGAATTTGTTTCAGAAGCAAAAAAGTACTGGGAGTGAGGGGTTTGAGTGGCCCTGTTACTAATTATATATTACCTTGGGTAAGTCACTTCCCCTCTCTTCCCACTCAGTGTCCTGATCTATAAAACGAAGTCTCTTAGTCAATCTCCTCTAAGTCCCTCACCAGCTTTAACATTTTAGGGGTTAACAGAGCTCACAGAAGAGGGCTTTTTTTTTTTTTTTGGCAGTTTTTGGCCAGGGCTGGGTTTGAACCCGCCACCTCCTGCATATTGGGCCAGCGCCCTACTCCTTTGAGCCACAGGCGCCGCCTGAGGGCTTGTTCTTTATAATCTTCTTCACATAGGTAGTTTAAACAGAGAGTTAATTGACACACTGACTTTCAAAATCCAGTACAAGGACCTCATCTATATGGAATTTTGAACTGATTTCTTGAGCAAGACTATGATATCCTCTCAGTTCTCTGCTTCAATAAAGGGATACTGACGTGGGTCATTGGAAGGTCTTTCCCACCTCTAGTAGATGTAGGTTTCATGCCCGAATAATACTGGAACGTGCTAGTGTCTTCAGCACATACCAACTGGTCTTGATGAGAAGTGACCCCCAAGAAAGCCTTTGGGAGGCAAGGAAATTCAATGGCTGGAACTTAACACATTTGTTGGCAAGGAGGGCATATTTAGACTGCTGACAATTTAAAGAATATTAAGGAGTTTTAAGCCATCTTCAATAATTAATTGTTTCAAGTGCATTAATGTACATAGTTAACATTCAATAAAAAAAATAAAAACAAAAAAATAATTAATTGTTTCTATATCAATGGCTATTTCCAGGAATAAAGATAATTGGTTCTTATTTGCAGCAGATACAATGCCTATAAGGAAAGAACAGATCTTTTAAAATAGTCTCATGGGTCAAAATTCCCTTAATGAAGTTACTGAAGTCCTTACTTTGCTAATCCTGGATTCAGTTCCCTCAGCTTACCCAGAGTCTATCAAACTTCGGAAAAATGATTTTAACCTAATTTATAAGACACTGACCTGCAACTGTAAAGTGACAGTTCATTTAACAATTATATTGTCAACTGACACTGATTGCTCAGACCCTTAAGACCGTTAAGTGGGGATTCCTCGCAGGACACCAAATTGGACAACAGCGTTGAAATATTTATCATGTATATTCTCTCTGAGGACGCTGCCTCTTTTCCAAAAGAGATTCTTCTGCCGAGATGCCCCATCTCAATCCTAAAGAATCAGTCAGAGCTGATTCTGGAGTTGAATTCTGGGGCTGAGGCTGAGCTTGTCTACTGTGATTAGACAGGTGAATCTCCTCAACTTCCTGAGCCACTGATTTAGAAATGTGAGATGTAAGTGTGCTTTCTTGTTGTTGATCTTTTCCTTTTTTACTAGTAGGCACTTTGATATTTATTTGAAAACACCTTTGGTTCATACTTTTACTATTACTGCTACAGGTACCATTAAGTGCTTGCTGTGTGCTAAGTTGTGTGCTAAGTGCTTCCTACTAAGTATCTAATTTAGTCATCATGTCAACCCTATGCAGCTCTGTCTGATAGAAATTTCTGCAATGATGTAATGTTCTATCACACTAACTCTGCCTGACTCCAGTAGCCATTAGCACATGGGAATATATGGCACTTGAAGGGTTTCTACTACGACTTAATTTTGCTGAATTTTGATTAATAAAAACGTAAGTAGCCAGTGTGGCCAGTAACTGTAGTTCAGCATTGGACAATGCTGAAATGTGTTAGAAATACTTTCGTTATTTTCATTTTGCGTGTAAGGAAGCTACAGTTCAAATAGGTTAAATACTTTTCTCCAGGTCACAGAGCTAGCAATCGGCAGAAAAGGGATTTGATTCTGAAACTGAATGGCCACCATTTAGATTGTGGTTGCACTTATTGTATCCAAATGTGTGAAGAAATACCTCTGATACTCTTGCAATTAACCACACAAAGAAACAAAGCTGATAAACACACAACAAAATACAACAGTCATTAAAACACCATGGGCCTACTCCCAGAACAGAAGTGTGGTTAATGGAACAGAAGAAAAAGCATACAGGTATGAAAATAGATATTTGTGTGCTATATTTATATTCATATATTCATATAAATTGAATATGTGATGAACTGGGCCTCGCACAAAAATAAGAAGAAAAGAGCTATTTAACTAATGGATTTGGGAAAACTGGCTTTCAATTTAACATCCATAAGCTCCTAACTTGATATGTTATATGAAAATAGACTTCAAATAGCATAACATTCAATTATTAAAGAATAAACTTGTATAAAAATCAAATCACAGAAAAAAATGGTAGAAAATTCATTTGAAAAACCATCTGTTCTATGGTAAGTTCTGAAGAAATCACAAAGAAAAAAATTGCAGATTTGATTACTTAAGAAATAAAGACCTTTGAACAATTAAAATATACTTAGAATTAAAAGGGAAACAGATTTGCAACTGATAAGAAAGACAAGGGTGATAATTACATTAACAATAAGAAAACCTTAAGACACCCAGGAAAGTTAATGGAAAAGAGCATAAACAGACACAGGAGATAGAGCGAGTGAATAAGCTTATGAGGAACAGTCGAAATGGGACTTTTCAAAGAAATAAGAATTAAGTGTTGGTGGTGCTTGTAGCTCAGTGGGTAGGGTGCTGGCCACATACACTGGGGCTGGTGGGTTTAAGCCCTGTAGGGGCTGGCTGGACAACAATGACAACTGCAACTAAAAAGTGGCTGGGCGTTGTGGTGGGCGCCTGTGGTCCCGGCTACTTGGGAGGCTGAGACAAGAGAGTCACTTAGGCCCAAGAGTTTGGGGTTGCTGTGAGCTGTGATGCCATAGCACTCCACCGAGGGCAACATAGTGAGACTCTGTCTCAAAAAAAAAAAAAAAAAAAAGAAAAAAGAAAAAGAAAGAAATATAAATTAAGTGTTGACAAGATACCATCTTATACCTTTTGAATTAGCAAAGGTTTAAGAAAATAATAATTATTTGTGTTGGAGAGAAGAAGGTAAAACTGGTGTTGCTGGTACGGTGGCTTGTGCTGGCCTGTGATCCCAGCACTTTCGGAGCTGGGGAGGAGGATTGCTTGAGACTAGGAGTTCGAGACCATATGTTGCTTGTGGCAGCTACAAATACTTTATTTAGAAAACAAATTTGATGAAGTAATCAAGAACCATATAAGTGTTCATTCTCTCTGACTTAATAATCCCCTCCTGAACATTTATCTGAGAACATCCACCCTAAAGAAAAATTCACCCTCTTCTACTGCCAAATCTTTAACGTGGAGAGAAGGCTATATGTTAAACATGTGAAGATTTTAACTTATAGACTTAGCCCCACTCTGGAAAGAAAGGGAAGCAACATAAAACACCAATCCATTAATGGTAGTGGTTAAATACATTATGATGCGCACAGTCTGTGCAATATTATACATCTGTTAAAGTGATAATTATGACCAGTATGGAAGATGTCCATGATGCTGGATGAAAAACAGCAGGATACGGATTTGTATCTTGTCTAATTGCAACCCTGTCAAGAGATATCGATGCACATGGATCCAGATTGGAAGGGAACTCGAGGAAAATAGAAAGAATGTATTAGGATCATGGGATTTATTTACCATTGTCCTATTTTCTCAAGAACTACAGAGTAAAAAATGAAAACACAGCCAGGCAGTCACAGAGATGAATTATATTCATAAAGCATTTTTTCTTATTGGAAGCTGCCCTTTGTTCTCCCTTTGCCCTCGGACATCTACTCATTCTGATGCGCGGCAAATGATGAGAATTATCCAGCCTTCAGTCAAACATAATCTATAGAAGAAAATGCTGCTGTATGCGAGGAGATTTATTCTGTGATGGTTGGCATAAGAAAGGATGTACAAGGACTCTGTGTGGGCAGATTTAGCAGAGGTAGTGGAAATGAGAAAGGAGGCCATCTGGTAGAATGTGCTGTGGCAAATTAAACTGCATATTATCAACATGAAATACCAGAAGAAAATCCAAATGTACTGGACTTGGAAAAAGCCCATGTGAGGCTCTGTAAAGCAAATCAACTACAGACTGACAATATGCAGCTCATAAGCTCGGATATGCCCAGTACTAGGGAGAGGATCGTTCAAGCCAGATTTTCAGACCACATTGGATGAGGATTTCCTTTAGGGAAAAAAAATCAACAAATTACTCCCCCCGACAGATGCCATATACAAAGCTACTGTTTCAGTGAATATGGTCAATGCATAATAAACAGGAGGGCGTTTGGGTTTGCTTTTTTCTGGTTCACATTTTTAGTGAACCCTGACACCCAAGCCAGACAACCAGACTTGCATACAGATATAAGGAACTGTTTTTCCCTCCAGTTCTCCCTCCTCTTCCTTCCTTCCTTTCTTCTTTCCTTCCTTCCTTCCTTCCTTCCTTCCTTCCTTCCTTCCTTCCTTCCTTCCTTCCTTCCTTCCTTCCTTCCTTCCCTCCCTCCTTCCTTCCTTCCTCCCTCCCTCCCTTCCCCTTCCCTTTTCTGTCCTCCTAAGCAGTTCGCATCCCGATGCTTTAGCCTGCACCTCTGGGACTCTTGATACTTTCACTACACTTTTTCCCTCATTTCCTCCTAGTGTTCCTCCAGTGCTCCATTTCCTCTTTATTTTCACTCTGAGGCTCTTTCGAGTGCACGTATCCTGCATATTCAGCTACTTCTGCTTTTCCTCACCTTTGATGCTTTGATTGCTTCCATTAGAGTGTTGATAAATTTGTCCTGATCCTTGTCTGCATACGGTTCTTTGTGTTTCCAGTCTCTTTATGATCACTCTGCTCCTTGTGTTCTTTCAATGACACGGTAGTTCTGCTGTGGCTTTGGGGCTGGCTTGGTTTTCTTCCCAAGGAGCCTGATTGAGGAGAGGCACAAAAGCAATCTAAGTCTTCAAAGAACTGTCTCTGGGAGAGGGACTTAGATATTTCCCAAATGGTTAGAAAGAGCACAACAAATCCCACTGGGAGGTGTGTTGGTGTACCCCTACAGAGATGGACTTAGACTTTGTAAAGGGAAGCACCTTCCAATGTAACAGGTCAAAGGCAAGGGGCTATTTCTGGGGCCAAGATATCTGGGTGTACAATTTGTGCGTTGTATTACATAAAGGCACCTGGCTGAGGAAATGAACGGGAGCTGAAAAGCAGCCTGTGTTTCTGCTCACCAAGCTCTGTGCTTTGGAGTAGAGATGGCCTACACTGGAGAAGGTGTCTTTTAGTCTTCTACCCAGAGACACCATATGTGCTAAGGATAGCCCTAGCTCTCCCAGGAGGGGAACACCTTCTCTGCAGGTTGCTTTTTGCAGAACAAGGGAGAGAATGGACTAGCTTGTGTACTAGACTAAGTGCTTGCTTTTGTTCCACCATCTCCACATTTCCTGGGTGTGCTTAGATTCTACTGCACTGCTGAAGAATCCTTCTTCCCTTTCCTTCCCTTCCCTTCCCTTCCTTTCCCTTCCCTTGCCTCCCCTCCCCTCTCCACCCCTCTCCTCCCCTCTCCTTCTTTTCTTTCTTTTTGAGACAGTCTCACTCTGTCACCCTGGGTAGAATGCCCTAGTATCATAGCTCACAGCAACCTCAAATCCTTGGGCTTGAGTGATCCTCTTGCCTCAGCCTCCCAGGTAGCTGAGACTATAGAAGTGCATCACTACGCCTGTATAGTTTTTCTGTTTTTAGTAGAGACAGGGTCTCACTGTTGCTCAGGCTGGTCTTGAACTCCTGAGTTCAGGGAATCTACCCATCTTGGCCTCCCACAGTGCTAGCATTACAGGCATGAGCCACCATGCCCGGCCTTAATCCCTTTTCTTAACTCATTTGTGCCAGTGTTGCATCTTCTTATCTCACATATGCTAATAACATCCACATTAAGACTCCCAATTTCCCAGAGATGGATAGGTGCCATTACATACAGTGTGGGATTGAACTGCCATTTCAGAGAATGTCTTCTCTCTTTTCTTTGATGGAGATCAGCGTCCCATTCACGTGTACTTCTAGTGCTTTGTTAGGAAAACATGAGGTCATGCAAACTAAAGGCACTCTGAAAACTGTGGAGATTTTTTATTAGTATTGTTAAACAAAATCCTGTTACACTAGGAAGCCAAAAAACTGGGATCTCTGCTCATCTTAGTTTCTTGAGTAGCAATTAGTGCTTCTTGTTTCACCATCGAGAATTCCCCGTCTACTGCAATTCATATCTGAGTCTCATCAAACTCCTTGCAGGGTTGACAGACATAACATTTATTTGGGTCTCAGAGTATAACATTTGGTAGTGAGTTGCCCTTTCCTATGTACATCTTATTTACCCTGAATAGATAGTAAACTCCTGGAATCCAGTGTCATGTCGTGTACTCTCTTGGAATTCTCCACAGAACATCACGTAAATATACTTTTGAAGTGAATTGATCTGTCCTTCCCCTTTTCCTCCTTCCTTCAACAGGTATTTATTGATATATTTTTTCTTCAGTTTTTGTTCTAATGAACAAAACAGATAAAAGTCTGTGCCATCATGGAGCTCTCTATTTTATCCAGACCTACCATTCACCAGCTGCATGTGGCCACAACAAAAATCACTTCCCTCTCTGGACTCAGTGTGTCCTCCTGTGTACACTAAAGCTTTCACAGATGTTTTCATCTTTCTTTTCTATTATTTGTTCCTTAACCACCCTCTCTACCTTTAATTGCTTTTGTGGTCATAGCTTTGTTTTCACATAATTCCAAATATTGAGTACCGTCAGGAAGATAACAAGGATGTCCTTTTTCAATGGCTTACCTTTGGTTCTTTCTATATCCATGTTTGCCCTAGATCATTCTATTTTGTCCCATATGGATTTGTGGATATGTTTAGCCCTAAGACAATGGCTATTGTATTTCCACCTTGAGTGCCCAGCTCACAATGAGCTTGTATTCCATTTTTAAAGTTTGACTTTAGATTTTCTCCTATTATAACATCAGCCTTCTTTTGTTCATTTCCTTTAGTCTTCTGTCCTGAGAGTAGCCCCCAGAGTAATAGCCTTGGATTCTTGAGCTGCAGGAGATTGCCTGTTTAAGCATGATAAATACTTAGGAGAAAATTGGGTCTTTTTTCTCCTATAATTTTATTTGTTTAAATCTTGACTGCTTATAGTAAATATCCTCTCAAAGATAATTTCATTTTCAAACAATTTGGTATCTGATTTGACGCAGCTTGACTGTTTATTTGGGGGATATCTTTTTTTCTTTTATAATGAGTTCCCCACAATAGCTTGTTTTACTTTTTTCTTTTTTTTAAACATTTTTTCCCCGCCTGGCTACCAGCAAGATTGTGGTTAGCTTTCCTGGAAGAATATTAGTTTACTGATAGTAATTGGCTCTTAAAAAACTTGTTTGTTGACAGCAGCATTTAGTCTTTATTGAAAAGCAAATAGAGCTTTTAAAAAATGTAATTATAGGAATCTTAAGAAAAGATGTTAAACTTACTCCTGTATGATTTTTATAGTGTTTATAGTTCAGCGATTGTTCTCATATTATTTATGTTTCAGTTTCAAGATATAGTAGTGCCTCTTATCTGCAAGGGATATGTTCTAAGACACTGGAAATATAGGATGATACCACACCTTACATATACATTACATTTTTTCCTATACATATATTCCTATGACAAATTTTAATTTATAAATTAGGAACAGTAAGAGAGTAACAGCAACTGATAAAATAGAACAATTATAACAATATATTGTAATAAATTTATGTAAAGAAGATGGTCTCTCTCTGTCTCTCTCAAAATACCTTATTATACTGTACTCACCTAATTTTTTTTTTAGTAGCTCTTGAAACATTTAAAAAAAAATTTTCTCTATACATATACATGTGTTTATTTGGTTTCCACTTTTTGCCTTCACAAAATTAAAAAGGCTTAAGATGTAATAACAAGAACAATGTTTAAGATAAGGACCAGAAACAAAAATTTTGTAAAGGTCGAACGAAGTTAAATACATTCAGAAAAGAAATCAGAGGATTGCTGCAATGAAACATTGAGCAATAATAATAATAAAGATGATGCAAAAAAAAGTAACATTCACATTGTCAGATAAGACTATGTCTAGCATAGAATGCTTTGACTCTGAGGTTCAGTATGGAGCCATCAGTTAACTTATTATTTTTTTTCCCAAAGTCTCAAAAAATAGACCACTAATATTTATAAATAAAAATAAAAGATAATTTCAAAAAACAGATCATGCCAAATCTTATAGACAATAGAAAAAGAAGAAATACTTCAAAATTATTCTACTTCATCTGGATACACCTGGTATTAAAATTGGAAAAAATGTATTATTATAAAGGGAGATTACAAACGTATTTCACTTATAAATGAGGATGCAACATCCTAAACCACATATTAACAAGTTGAATTAAAAATTAATGTTCAAGTAATGTACTTTGGCCAAAATTAAATCCAATTTACGTGAGAATTAGTCACTATTTTTTCTTTTCTTTTTCTTTTCCTTTCCCTCACCTCCTCCCTCCTTCTCTGTCTGGTCTCCCCTTCCCCCATGCCCCACCGTGTCATTACTTGTCATTAATTGTCCTCATATCAAAGTTGAATACATAGGATTCCTACTTCTCCATTCCTGTGATACTTCACTAAGAATAATGTGTTCTACCTCCTTTCAGGTTAATACAAATGCTGCAAAATTTCCATTTTTTTAATGGCTGAATAGTATTCCATGTTATACATATACCACAGCTTGCCAACCCATTCCTGGGTTGAGGGACATTTAGGCTGTTTCCACATTTTAGCGATTGTAAATTGAGCTGCGATAAACAGTCTGGTACAAGTATCTTTATAATAAAAGGCTTTTTTCCCTTCTGGATAGTAATGGGATTGCAGGATCAAACAGGAGGTCTAGGTTGAATTCTTTGCGGTTTCTCCATACTTCCTTCCAAAAAGGTTGTATTAGATTGCAGTCCCACCAGCAGTGTCAAAGTGTTCCTTTCTCTCCACATCCGTCCCAGCATCTGCAGTTTTGAGATTTTGTGATACGGGCCATTCTTGCTGGGGTTAGATGATATCTCAGGGTGGTTTTAATTTGCATTTCTCTAATAATTAGGGATGAGGAGCATTTTTTCACGTGTTTTCTAGCCATTCGTCTGTCTTCCTCAGAGAAGGTTCTGTTCATCTCTCTTCCCCATTGATGTATGGGATTGTTGGTTTTTTTCTTGTGGATTAATTTAAGTTCTATATAGATCCTAGTTCTTAAGCTTTTTTCGGATTCAAAAGATGCAAATATCCTTTTCCATTGGGTAGGTTGTCTATTTGCTTTGGTGGTTGTCTCCTTGGCTGTACAGAAGCTTTTCAGTTTAATTAAATCCCATTTGTTTATTATTGTTGTTGTTACTCACCTAATTTTGGACTGCAGTTGACCACAGGTAGCTGAAATCATGGAAAGTGAAACCTTGGATAAGGGGTGACTATTGTAGTAAGGTAAGATTGGTATTAACTTAGTGTCTGAGCAAGGCAACTAAACGTGTTTTTTCAGAAATGCATACTAATTCAGGTTTAATTATTAAATTTCACTGGTCTGGAGAGATAAGGCTCTATTTTCAATTCATAATTTAATACATGTCAAGTTTGAATGTACACAAAAACTCTGATAGTGGCCTGTCTTTGGTTGTTGTTTCCAAGTTTCTGTGAGTGTCATAATCAGCAATAAGGAAAACCCCGACCAGCTCATGGAACCACATTACTAGGTGCCTGGCATAAAAAAAGCACATCCTTTATTCAGAAAGTTACTTCTTACCCCGTGCAAGGAATAGTAACAGACATTTTAAACGGTTGTAACCGAATTCCACATGGCAACTGAGATGGTTTCAAGATTCAGGTGCACATCAGTTGAAGGAGTAGAGGATTAAAGTCAGTCCAACAACTTCACACATGTCTAGTTAGTAATGGCAAGGAACTGTTTATTATTGTTAATATTCTTGCATAGAAACAAGTTGTTTCACTTTAATACATTACACCTTCTCCAGTCTCCCAGTCACAGTAGATTCTGTAGTGATCTACAAAGTTATTTGTAGTGTCATTTTATTCATTCCATCAGTCAGTAAACAAATGTTTATGGAACGCTTACTATTTTCCAGGCACTACATTAGACACCAGGTATATGTTGCTGATTAAAACAGTCATGGTTCCTGCTCTCACGAAACTTACAATCTAGTCTTCTTAAGTAAATCATCTTGTTTCTTAAAATAGGCACAAGGCCTACCTTGAAGGATTGTTGTGAGAATAAAATGAGACCACGTTTATAAAGCACCAGTCTGATGTTTGGCACATAGGACCTGGTAGAAAGTCAACAAATGACAGCTCTTAAAATCATTGTGAGTGCTGGAGAGTCTCAGTCTTGGTGAATGGATTGAAAAGCTATTGGAGATCTTCTGGGTGAAGATTCGCTTCTTGGGATAGCTCTACTTAATTCCTAGTGGGAGGATTTGAAGGTACCAGGATAACAATGTTGAACTTTTCCCATATGGGCATTTTAGATTTCAGTTCAAATACATTTGCAGGAGAGAGCAAAGTACATTAAGCATGGAATGTCTTGAGCTAACCGTGGGGAATTTAAAAATGACTGTTTTCTCTAGCATTTTGGAAATTATCAAAAGGCCAGAGAGAACGAGCAATTTATTTTTCAGCTGTCAGGAGAGAGAGAGAACAGAGGTGAGATTGAATGATTTGAAATTCTGTTCATCTGCGTTGGAACATATCAAAGCAATTCTAGTTGTTAATTTTGGTCAGTTGAGTCCCTAAGAAATGATAAGGCTTTGTAAAGGGCATGACAAAGCAACACTTTTTTTCTACCATGAACACTTTTAGGTAGATCTTTTTGGAGAGTTTCCACAATGTAAAAAACAAAAATAGTCGAAAACTATAGTTTTTAAAATAGGAAATTCCTTGGGTCTATTGAAATTATTTGAATTTATTGTCATATTATTTTAAATTATGGAGGACAACAAATTAATTTCAGATGTATTTCCAGATTCATGAGTCCTGCAGCAAGTTACACACATGTAATGGTTTATGCTCTTTTTTTTTTTTTTTTAAGACAGAGTCTCACTATGTTGCCCTTGGTAGAGTGCTGTGGCGTCACAGCGCACAGCAACCTCAAACTCTCAGGCTTAAGTGAGTCTCTTGCCTTAGCCTCCCAAGTAGCTGGGATGGTTTATGCTCTTTAAAATGTTGTTTTCACATATTTTATTCTGCCTAGTGGTGCAGGGCTTACTATCTCAATTTCATAATTGAAGACATTGAGGCACATAAATTTATCCAAGATCCTTCTCTTTGTTAGAAGCAAATACCCGCTCGGTGCCTGTGGCTCAAGCGGCTAAGGCGCCAGCCACATACACCTAAGGTGGCGGGTTCCAATCCAGCCCCGGCCGCCAAAGCGGGTGCCTGTAGTCCCAGCTACTTGGGAGGCTGAGGCAGGAGACTTGCTTGAGCCCAGGAGTTGGAGGTTGCTGTGAGCTGTGATGCCATGGCACTCTACCCAGGGGGATATCTTGAGGCTCCGTCTCAAAAAAAAATAAATAAATAAATAGAAGCAAATACCAGGACTAGAAAGAAGACTTTTCTTATTCCATGGCCCTCAAGTTTTGCTCTTTCACTCATATTGACATGAGTAGGTTAGTACCTGAATCCAAAAAGATGTGAAGTAACTAAGTCTGAATCTCTTCCAAAAAGATACCCAATCTATAAAAAGATGGGTGTTGTATGACCGTGAAGATGGCAGTTTTAACAAAAAATAAATCTCAGCAATGAATAGTGTTGTGACTAGCAATCAAGAGAAAGCTGTGACAATCACCAGATTCCAAAATGCTGTTTTATTGATTGATTTTGAGACAGAGTCTCAGTTTGACACCCTTGGTAGAGTGCTATAGCATCATAGCTCACAGCAACTTCAAACTCTTGGGGTTAAGAGATTCTCTTGCTCAGCCTCCCAAGTAGCTGGGACTACAGGCACCTGCCACAATTCCTGGCTATTTTTAGAGACAGGGTCTCACTCTAGCTCAGGCTAGTCTCTAATTTCTAAACTCAGGCAATTCCCTTGCTTCAACCTCCCAGAGTACTAGGATTACAGGCATGAACCACCATGCTGGCCTTCCAAAATGCTGCCAAGGTGTTCTGCTGGTTCCCTGTCTAAGTGGGGAGTATGGTTTTCACATATTTTCACGTGCATTGGTACCTGAGTGGCTCTTGAGCTCCTGCTTCGTGTCTCCCACAGTGCCAGCCTGAGGGTCATAATGCCACCCGACCCCATTCACTGACAACTGCACTATAGGACTTGATGGAAAACCTCAAAAAACTTGATGTTTCTGGGTAATAATAGGTCCAGGTCTTGACTATTCACAGTCTGATTATCCTTACTGAAGTTTATCCTGTCTCATTTTTCTTCCTACTGTCTGAATACCCACCTTTTACTTTTGTTAGCTCCAAGGTTTGTATGAAATTCTGGATCAGAAGATGGATGGACTGAATTTTGTATTTTTAATCTTATAGCTCTTGTAGGTGAAACAGTTGAATGAGAAAGATGGCTGACACTCTTGGCTTACGGTGTGTTGTGAGGTGGCAGATTTCAGTTATCTGTGCTCATGCTGTCCAACAGGACTACAAATAATGGACAGCTGGCTATAAATGAATGGCCAAATCAATCTCCAGTTGAAGTTACCTAAGTGTCTCCAGGATTGCAGGTATGGTCACAGACAGGAAGCAGAGCCTAAGGCTATTAGCTGTATGCTGGCCGCCCATTCAGAACCCCCTCCCACTTTAATCAGAACCCTGACATTTAAGAGACTGAACTAGCCATGGCATCCATTTATCCATTTTATAGAATGGCTTTAGGTAACTACAGGGTCATAATCTGAATCCTGCACTGGAATGGGTCCCCAGGCTCATTAATTGATGACAGAATAGAAGTCTGTGACACCTACAGGTTCATTAGAGACAACTGAATGGATTTATACCAAGGAGATCACCCTTGAAAACTCAATAAATTTCTATGGGTGGATAAAAATGCAAATAGGTAAGGATGAAACTTTACATTTAATCGGCATCTGCTCCCAGAATATTTTGATGTAGTACTGTTTGCCCTAACTCCTGATTGAAAGGTAAGTTACGTATTTACATATTTATGGATTAGAAGTAGGGCTAGAAATCAGAAGCTGGGAAGGACATACAAAGATTTATAAAAGTAAACCGCAATAAATGAAATTAACTGATTATATTAAAATACAGAGACAATGTTGTGTTTATGCAACATATATTATTATATATAAACTTAAATGCCCTCTTGGGTAACTCCTACCCCTTGTAGCTGACACTGGTGCAATTTTGGTGGGTGCTAATGTAGGAAAACACAGGGAAAATTTCCAGGAGTGCATCTTTTCAATAATGAAATCTAAATCAGTGCTTCGCAACCTTTTTTTAACAATCATTCTTCTAAGGAGGAAATTACATTCAATTTAAATTATCCCTAACAGAAGAAATTAAATACTAAGGAATAAGATGGGATTGGACGTGAAGGGCCACAAACCACTGTAATAGCTAAGATTTTTTTCACTCTCCTCAAGAACCAATTTTCTTCCCCTTGTGGGCAATATTACCCTTGTTGAAAATGTATGATATAGATCTGTGAAACCAGACAATTTATAAAGTGATAAATTGTCTCTGGTTATGGATATTGTTTCCATCACCAACCTTAGTAACCTCCACAGGAGGACAGTAATGTCAGTTAGGTTCTTGCTATGCATTAGTTACTTCCCATGCATTGTTTAATTTAATCCTGGTAACAGCTCTCAAGTTTACAAGTTAAGTGACTTTCCCAAACTCTCAGATTCAGTGTCAAGCCAGGGCTTGAACCTAGGTCTTTCTGATGCTCCAACCGAGGACTTTTCTAACACTTACTTTTCTTAAAGGAGCCTTTGTGCAGTGTGTCTCTGTAGAAGGAACATAAAGGCGAGTGTTTATTTCTGAAATTGATTTTGGAGTCTATGGATTGTAATTTGGCTACCCTTGGGTAGACCAGAGAAGGGAACTCTGATTAGAACTAAATTTCCTCTTTCTCCTCACCCCTTCTCTTAATGGTTTGTACTGCGTTTTTACATATAATATGGAAATAATCTTGGCTTCTTGATATATGCCTAGATCCTAGGAACTCAGTGACTTTTACACATTGGATAAGGTTAATAATATATTCATAACACAGATTTTATAACTCTTAATACTAATCTTTGCATAGATTAATGGCTCTACCTTTTACCAAGTCTCCAGTTGTGAAGCTCGAAAAGGATGGTTTATGGCAGAGCATGTTAGGCAAGCAGAATTATGATCATTTGCACAGGATTGGTTAAAAAAGGGAAAAATAAACTGACTTTTGATATGCTCTGCTTGAGAAGTTTCAGTGCACATAAAACCAAACCAGGATATTTTGATGTAGCTCTTGGGAGAGAATATGCCAGGTTGTTTTCCACACGAGCGTGCACAATATGGAAGACAGGGAGAGAAGGAGAGTGTGTGTGTAATGTAGAAAACCAGCTGTCCCACTTCTGAGGTTTGTCTTATAGGGGTACAGGTGAATCTTTCTAAGAGTAGAATGTGAACGTTTTGGAGCAATAACTAAGAAAATGACATGAAGGCTGTGTTGACTGGTTTGATGGAAGTATTTCGGATTGCATGTGAAAACCCCACACTGTACCCCAGAAGTGCATTAATGTACATAGTTAACATTCAATAAAAAAAAAAAAAGAAAAAAAGAAAACCAGCTGTCCCCTTATCTGGACCTCAGCCCTCATAGTCAAAATAAGTCATGTCTACACATCTGTATATATAGACTTCCCACGTGCGGTCTAACAGACATTTTCTCTTTAACACCACCACTTCCAACCCTTTCTCCTGTCTCAGTGGGTTCTGGTGGAAGTAAATTAGGAGTGCTGAATCCTAGAGTAGTTAACAACCGATTGGTAAATGTACCTCTTATTTTAGACCAGAAGACACTGAGATTTTCAAAAGCACACAGAGTGGAACTCAGATTACCTGACTTATATTGCACTGCCTGCCATCATCGTTTCAGATGCTCTGCTTCTTAGAAAACGAGGGTGTGGGAAATGGTGCCGGTAGCTTCTCTAATGGTCAGAGACCAATCGTGGGCCAGAGTTAAACTTTAAAGAGAAGAAAAAGTAGAGAAAGCTGGCTCACTAGTGCATGTCATTCTTTACATTAATAATACATTATGTTGGTTACAATGTGCACTTAAAAAATGAAGATCTGAAGGGAGCGGTCAAGATGGCCGACAGGCACCAGTCTCCGACAGAAGCTCCTGTTCAGAAGAAAGGATAAAGTCTGGAGAAACACCCAACAAAGTCGAAAACCGAGAGCCCAGCTGAGAGAGAAGAGTGATACCGGCAGAACA
>CAUYTI010117353.1:0-55448 GCA_963575145.1 Galago senegalensis
GGTAGGCAAGGGACTTAAAGAGAAACTTCTCTGAAGAAGACAGGTGCACGGCCTACAGATACATGAAAAAATGCTCATCATCCTTAATCATCAGAGAAATGCAAATCAAAACTACTTTGAGATATTATCTAACTCCAGTAAGATTAGCCCATATCACAAAATCCCCAAACGAGAGATGTTGGCGTGGATGTGGAGAAAAGCACTTCTACACTGCTGGTGGGAATGCAAACTAATACATTCCTTTTGGAAAGATGTTTGAAGAACACTTAGAGAACTAAAATAGACCTGCCATTTGATCCAATTCCTCTACTAGGTATATATCCAGAAGACCAAAAATCACGTTACAACAAAGATATTTGTACCAGAATGTTTATTGCAGCAGCCCAATTCATAATTGCTAAGTCGTGGAAGAAGCCCAAGTGCCCATCAACCCACGAATGGATCAATAAATTGTAGTATATGTACACCATGGAATACTATGCAGCCTTAAAGAAAGATGGAGCCTTTACCTCCTTCATGTTTACATGGATGAAGCTGGAAAATAGTCTTCTTAGCAAAGTACCTCAAGAATGAAAGAAAAAGTATCCCATGTATTTAGCCCTATTATGAAACTAATTTATAGCTTTCCTATGAAAGCTATAACCCAATTATAGCCCAGGAATATGGGGAAAGGGGAGAGGGAGGGGAGGGAGGAGGAGGAGTGGAGGGAGGGTGATTGGTGGGATCACGCCTCTGGTTTATCTTACAAGGGTACATGTAAAACTTACTAAATGTAGAATATAAATGAGTTAACATAATAACTAGGAAAATGATATGAAGGCTATGTTAACCAGTTTGATGAAAATATTTTAAATTGTATATAAAACCAGCACACTGTACCCCATGATTGCATTAATGTGCACAGCTATGATTTAATAAAAAAAACTAGAGAAATGCCATAATAAGCTAATATGAATGAGTTTAAAGTAAATTTGCCTAAGAGGTTTTAGACTCCTTCTAGAGTAGGTGTAATAGCCAGTGAAGGTTATGAACTTTACTTTCCCCACCAATCTATCCTCTAATTTCTCACACAGATACCCACAGGTAATAGTAAAAATGATGGCTTTCATGGCCTAGAAAATTAGAACTCAAGAGAACCTGCCTGAGGGAACATCATGAATCTTTTCATTTATTTCCCCCATAAACCTTTTAAGAAAAAAAGAAACAAAGTCCCTGAAATTACTATATGAGTAATCTTTCTAGGGTTGTGACTTCTTCACTCTTCAGGAGATAAATGTATTCAAAAGACCAAAGAGGAAAACATTTGCACTGCTAAGTCCCTTTACCAAAGCAAGGTGTGGACTGGAGGCAGGAGAGACTTCTGCATTGAATCCACACAAAGCAGTTGGGTTACTATAGACTACAGGACTTGCTCAATGTCACAAAGATAGTTCTGAGCAGAGCTTTGACAAAAACCATGTGATTTCCTCTCAGATCAGTCTCTCCCAAGTTCTTTGCTTCTACACAGATGGTAGTGTTTGTCTTGTAAGGAGTGGGGACAAATTCTCTAATTAGCCAAATTATTTATTATTTTATTATTATTATTTTTATTAAGTCATTCGTACATAGATCATAAGTACATTTATGCCATTATAGGATTCAATGTGTTGATTATCTGTACAAATTGGAATACTTACATCCTACTAAGCAACACAGCCTTCACCACTTTTACCCAATTACAGGATTAAGACATTTATGCTCTACCCCTGATAGATCCAACTTGTACTTGCAATATGCTCTATTGGTGTGATTCCCCTACCAACCCTCCCTCTATTGTCCCAACCCCCCTCCCTTCCCCTCCCTCCCCACCATGGAATACTATGCAGCATTACACAAAATGAAGACTTTGCCTCTTTTATGTTTACATGGATGGAGCTGGAAAATATTCTTCTTAGTAAAGTATCTCAGGAACGGAAAAAATATATATCCAATGTACTCAGTACTACTGTGAAACCAATTTACAATTAGCCAAATTAGCAAGGTTTCTTAAAGCTTGAATTTGAATAGGGGGGTTGACCTTCAGCACTGACTGATGAGTGAAAGACTTTAAGAAGTAAAAAATCAAATCAGGTTTAAATTCTAAAATGTTTCCAGTGATGAGAAGGGTGAATGAAGAGGTAATTCCTATGTTTCTAGGCCTGAGTGTAAGAGCTTCATCTGTGGTAAGAGAATCCTAAGATAGTGTGAAAAGACCTTACAAACATTTGGAAGGTTTAAAAACACAATGTGGGGATTGACCCTGAGGGAGAATATCATAAGAATGCTATCCGAGGCCTTCTCTTAGGTTTGAAAATAAGTAGCCAGAAAAGTTGATCAAGAAGGCCTTTGCATTTTTCTCTGCTTGATGAAAGTTTAGACAAGCTTTAGGTGTCCTCCAGGCCCCTGATCTTCCTTCCGGCCTTTCAGAGTCTAGGTGGCAGAGGTCCCTCTCACCCTCTTCTCAGAGCATTTAGTTTAATATGCCTGTAATGGCAAATTCTTTCTCAGACCTTTAAGATGTAAATAACTTTGAAAGCCTTCCTAGCTTACAGACCTGGCTGTATTTGTTAAGGACCTGGGACTGCTCTCTTTGAAGTATAATGACCATGGACGTTAGTCCCCTTATCTCTCCCATCTTTGGGAGGATAAAAGCCTAACTTTTTTTGGTAGTACCTTATTCCAAGTTGCAAAAGTACCTACTTCTGGTATCCTAGTAAAAACAAGGAAAGCTTACCTTTCCTTTGGATAAAGCTAATTAGCCAACACAGATGGTCACTCCCATTGTTTCCTTGTTTTTGTTCTTTGTTTACTCCTGGCTCCGCCGGGACATTTATGTTCTGAACCTATGTTGTTTTCCGTCCTTAGGTTACAGTGTGTAAACTCACAATTCAGAAACAAAGTTGTTTTTCCTGGGGGAGCCCAGTTAGGTTGTATAAATCCTTGCCTTCTCAGCATCAGGGTCTAACTAGTTATCCAGCACAAACATTTTAATTTTGAAAAGAAAATTATATTATGCTTCCTGGGGCTGCTATAACAAGCTACCAGAAGAAAACAGTGTGGCTTAAAAACAACAGAAATTTATTGTCTCAGAGGTCTAAAAGCAAACGGTCTGAAATCAAAGGCATCAGTGCAGCACTCTGAAACCTCTCCGGCTTCTTTTAGCTTCTGGAGTTTGCTGGTATCCCAATGTGGCTTGGCTGGCAGAGGCACCAATTCCTTCTCTTCTTCCACCTTCCAACAGACATCTTCTCCCTGTGTGCCTTCACATCTCTGTGAGTCCTCAAGTCCGAATCTCTGTCCTCTTAGAACAAAGGATATTGGACTAGGGGACCACTCTACTCCAGTAAGACTTTATTTTAATGCATTACATCTAAATAACTCTGTCTCCAAGTAGATCACATTCTGAGGTACTAGAGGTTAGAACTTCAACATGTCTTTTAGGGGACAGAATTTAACTTTTAACAGGGAGATTAAAGGAAAAAAGAAGCCTGAAAATTCAAAGTCCTTAATAAAGCTCTTACCGTATTTACATTTGCCCACCTTGGGTTTCTCTCAGGTACTCTAAAACTTCATGGAATGTGAATCAGTCCAACAAATTGGGAGGCACAAGTGCCAAGTGCTTTGGTTGCAAATGCCCCCCCCCCAATTATGAATATTTTGGGGAAAGTATATACTGTAAGCTACTCTCAATGGATTTGATGAATTTCAGCAAATATTAAAGATGAAATACGTACATACAAGTAAAAATACTTGTGAAAGTGCGAGAATCCTGCAATGCAATTCAGAAACTACCACTTGGTGGCAAAATAATGCTATTGTTCATAGGTCTAGCAATGACCTAAATACTTGCTCTTTTGTATTTTAAATCCTTGATAAATTCGAAATAGGTTAGTAAAGGGAGTCAGGTTAAATTACTGATACTTGTTTCTTAAAGAAAATAATTTACGTAATAAAAGTGACTCTCTTTGGAAAAACACACCTGTAAAATCCAATTCAAACAGTGAGTTCTTTCATTGACTATTATTAGTAAGATACGCTAAGGAAATGTGGAAATGAATAAGAAAATAGTTATCCCCCAAAGATATATTTTGTGACCATATGCTTCTTTACAAATCCTAGCTCAAAGTGTGAACTCCTAAAATATAGTAGGAGTTCTAATTTTTAGTTCTAATTCATTTGAGTGAGCGTAACTGTCCAGCCCAGAATTTATCACCCTGTAAAACTTTAGAACCATATCTTCCCATAGTATTGAATTGCTGACGCCTTTGACTATAATTAATCAATCTTTTGGAAGAACCAATGGATTCCTGACTTTCCTCACCTGTGGCATGGTTGACATGTATTTAGCAAATACAACAGATTTCCCTCCTGTAACATGCCCGTTCTGAAACAAAGATGGAACACGACCGTTTCTGATGATTCTCTGAGAAGAAATACAGTAACAATAGAAAGTCTATGGTTAGACTTCCTACACACATGTGTCGATATACCCATATACATAATTATACATATATAATTAGAAAGAGACAAAAAATTCGTGGTTGTAGAGAATACAGAAGATACAGTGATACTCTTGAGCAATGGAGATTGAATAGCAGTGCGTTGTTTTGTTGTCTAACAGTTAACATTTTTCAATACCTAGGCTTTTCATAAGTAATTACTCTAGGGAATATTTTAAATAAATAGAATTTTATTTTAAAATACCATTTCATTGGCCTAGGAGACATAGGGTTTGAATTGCTGTATTCGGATGTTATTTCATTTCCAGGCTGTGTATTATAGAAGTTAGGAAAGCAACTTTTGCCATCAGGCTATTGGTTGGAGTTCCATGTCTCAAAGCTTGGAGAAGCTTAGCCTCTTAGAGATGGGGCTCAATATAACTCCTTCAGTGCTCTTGAATAGTCATTGCATATCACCCCAGTTTTGCCATTTGAAAAATAAGGAAAGTAATTACAGTTTCTACCTCACCAATTGTGTTGGCGTGAGAATTAAACAGAATTATGCACTCAGAGACTGCTTACCATAGAACCTCCTACTTTCTAAAGTGCCCTTATCCTTATTATTATTTCTAAGCATCCATGGCCATGTGTTTCTCTGATATTTGATGAACAGTGAGTATCTTGGAAGATCTTAGGAAAGAATTTTCTACCAAACTCCCTTTTCCCAAACCTTTTCACAGCTTACTAACAGTTCTCTAGTAGGGGAAGATTATGGGTCATTTTGGTTGCTGACAGAAGATCAATTTCTCTTGCTCTCTCTGGCCCTTGGTGCTCTGCTTTGGCTGGCAATTTGAAATCAAAGAAAGCCTGGAGGTGTCGCATTTTCTGGGAAACTACTAGAGCCCTGAAGTGTTAATGCTGAATGGAGTTCCATGATGAACTTTTCAATTTCTATGCCATGCCCTTTAGTGAATTTTGCCAGGGGCTGCATCTTCTCAACTTCTTTTTCTCAGAGCTTTTACCCTTTTAACATATTGCTAAAGCCCATAGAGTGACAGACCACCTCTTCGCTCAGGGTGCTGGAATAGCCTACTTCATGGTTATTGTCCTTGGCAAAGGGTCAATAGTACATTTAAGGAACAGACTCTAACACAGAACTAACACAAACGTGACCTGACGATGAAGTCTTGGAAATATGCTTCTTTTTCTTACTTTTGTGATTAGGTATTCATTAATTTAACAATATAATTTGCCATAAGCAATATGAGCATACAAAAACAAATCGCCTTGGGAAGTTAAATTTAAATACTAAGAAATAATTTTTTAAGAAAGTATACTGCATCTCAAGACTTCAAAGTTTGTTTTCATAGGTTGGTAGAAGTACTTTTCATGTTAGTAAAATATTGTGCTATTTTAAGAAATTCTTTTTCATAGTTCTATTTTGTTTTATTTTTGGATTAGCATAGTTTTGTATTTATTTATTTTATTTTGCATAAATATGAGGGTACAAATTGTTAGGTTACATTGTTCTCACTTCCAGGGTAAAGTTCTAGTTGTAAAAGGGACCCTCACCAGGGGGCGTGTTCTACACCCTCACCATGTGCACATCAGGTGAGGTCCCACCACCTGTCCTCCCCCCTCCCCCTTCCTCCCCACCCCAGTACTAGATTATATTTGTGTGCTATTGTTCACATGAGCCTGCAATTGTTTATATATTGGTTTCATGTTAGTGTTGAGTACACGGGATATTTATTTTTCCATTAAGAAATATTTTTGGCACAGTCACCTCCTATCACAAATAACAAGTGTCAACAAAGGCAAAGGAACCAAACAGCACAAGAGTTTCTCCACAAAGCGCAGTAAACAGAGACTCATGGTGATTAGTCCCTTGCTGCTCTCAGAGGCAAAGACCGTGCTTCTTTCTCTTCTTCTCTTTCTACTCAAAATACACAGAAATGACAATACCACCACGGTCATGCTTAGCTGTTTCTTGTTGTAGTCAAAGTTTGTAGACAAGATTGTAGCTATGTAAAAAGAAAAGAAAAAAATCTTAAAAATAATAACAGGTAGAAGTGAAAATATGAACGATCAAAAGTGCTGGTAAAAATTTTATACTATGCTGTATTATTCTATACTATCTTGAGGTATTTTCCTACCCTGTAGAGGAAGGTGTTCTCAAAGAAGCAATGATCCAATGTTGGGGGCCAAGTTTATTAACTAGAGTGCAGTTTTTCTATTTCCATGAGGAATTTTACAGTGTCATCTCCAATGTTTATATGCTAAAGATAAATAAGCATAAATCCATTTTACACTTTGAAACAAGACAAACACAAGTCAAAACCAGTTGATAAATTTTTAAACAAAACATTAAAACCTTGAGGCAGGGGATAATAAAGATAATGTCAGTGGTAATTTAGATTACAGAGCACATTTTTATTTGCTATTAGGATGACAGAGGATACATAAGAGGTTGCATCCCAAGGATGATTCAAGACTTATCCTTTCAAAACAGATATAAATTTGAGATATTAGAAGATCAGGCGTCACAGAAGAGGCCTGTTTATACAAGATCTCTAGGAGACAGTGAGTTGCTACTCAAGGGAAGGTGGACTTTGACCATCTTCTTTGCTCCATTTGGGAGCAAATCCCTTATCAAAGCTCATAATATGGATTGGAAGCAGATCAGAATTATATTCTACCACTGGATGGACTATCAGCTTGTATCCTCTCCAGATGTGATAAAGTCTATCTCTAAAACCTAGCTTACCTTATCCATAGCACTGCTTTTGGTCACCTCTATAAACTCTGATCTCATTCTTACCAGTCTCACTACTTACTTCCCATAGCATTCACTAGTATTTGATGATCTATTACACTGATAACACAATAAAATATTGTATTATTATATTATACAATATGTAAAATATTGTATTATTATAATCACCTAATATGTATTATCACATAATACATACTCTGAACCTGTTTGATTCTTTTTATTACCTGGTACAGGAGTTTCTGATTTCAACTCCATGAAAATAGAAATTGCTTGGGATTTCTTTGTCTGTCTGACATCTCAGTTGAACAGAGCAAGTTTCAATAAGTTTGATGATGACAAAGCTTTCTAACACTGTTCTAGTCCTGACTTACACCCTTCAGAATTCTTAAATGTCTTATCTTTGGCATACAGAGTTGCAGTAAATAGAAAGATACTCCATATCCAGTTCCACACATTTGCTGTAGATATAGAGAGGAAAGCATTGGCTGGCCTTGACACTAGGGCCTGTTAGAGTAAAAGTAATTAGCTATGTGTCCCCAAGCCATTTGTGTCTCATAACAGTAATCACCTTTCACAAAAAGTTTTCATAACATCTCTCAAAACTGGACAGTGTTAAACAAATAGTCCTATTTTTTGTTCTCTCATTTACCTATTTCCTCAATATCCCAGCTGGCCATCTTATTATAGTAACATATTATTTTTTAGATCTGTTCATACCATTGATTACATTAAAGCTTTTCCCCATCTAATTAATTTTTAATTGGACCTGAAGGAACTTACTGCTTTCCTATTTGATAAGGTAGATTTTCTGTCCCCCTTTCCTAGTTTTGTGTGAAGACTTTATTCTTTTTCACTAGATTTATTAGGAATGTTTAGTAAATAAATCATCGAGGAAATTACACTATGCCCCTTTTTAAGTTAATTATGAAAAATACATGTTTAATTTTAAAGGAAGTAAGGAACATAAAAGCCTTGAAAATTAAGCAGAGTAAAATAAAATATGACATTGTGAAAGAAAAGTTTATCATGTTTTCTCAACAGAATGTAAATATCGTGATGGCATAGTATTGATAATGTGACGTATGTCTTCCATGTAGGTGTTCAGGGTTTTGGACACTGACATTGTAAGTTGTTTTTTAATAATAGAATTACTTGATATCAAATACTACTAGCTAAGTTTTTCACATAATTTGTGACAAATAGTAATTATCAGAAAATTTTGTGTTTTCAGACTGTCTTAGAAATAATATAAATTTTATAAAAATATGCTTTCTATATGAGTTCCTATGAATTCCAGAATTTTCCATTTTTGAAATTATAATGATTTAGATGGTAGGGGGACATTGAGAATAGAGAAACCAGATTTTATTTTTTCAGGTGGATATGTTCAAAAAGTCTAGAAAAATTTATGCAATTATATTTCTTGATTGACTGCCCACTTTTTTCCTTAAAAAAATTCTAGACCAAACCACAAGATAAATCACATGTCTTAATTTGAGTAACATCTTGGTCTGACTAGTCATAGAAAGATAAGAAATTTGGGGAATATGTGTCATAGCTTTAAAATAAAGTCATCCTGGGGATTTCACATGACTTTCAACCTCTAATAAGTTTAATGGAAATAATTAGTCCTAACTGAGGCTTAGTCTCATGATTTATTTCTTAGTAGACATTTTAACTATTTCTGGAAGACACTGGAAACCAAGAGAAGTGGAGGACGAAATTTAAGTTGTGTTTGTGGAAGTGAAGAGTTTAGGGAAATAACCTTAGTGTTTATAGCTCTTTAAAAATCTGAATGGATAGGGCCACACCTATGGCTCAGTGGTAGGACGCCAGCCCCATATACCAAGGGTGGGGGGTTCAAACTCAGCCCTGGTCAAACTGCAACAGAAAAATAGCTGGGCACTGTGGCCAGAGGCTGAGGCAAGAGACTCACCTAAGCCTAGGAGTTGGAGGTTGCTGTGAGCTGTGTGTTGCCACAGCACTCTACCCACGGTGATAAAGTGAGACTTGGTCTCTACAAAATAAATGAGTAAATAAAATAAAATAAAAACTCAATGGATAATATTTTTGAATAGTTCATAACATATATATAGCAAGTCAGTATTGCTTGAAAGATAAAGTCCTGTTTCACAACTTCTACAAAAGTTTTCATTTCAGTGCCTGAAGACAGCAGCTTCACTAGCAATAATTTTTAAAGAATTAAGTTTATTCTCTGGTAAATTTATTCTTTTAAATTTATTTTTCACTTCAAGTTAATATGAGAGTACAAATTTTTCAGTTACATTGTTCTCACTTCCAGGGTAAAGTTCCATTTGTAAAAGAGCCCCTTAGCCGGGGGCATGTTATACACCCTCACAATGTGCATGTCAGGTGAGATCCCACCACGTGCCCTTCCTCCTTCTGCTAATCGGCCTTCCTCTTCTTCCCCCACTGCTTTCCTCTACCCTTGAACTAGACTATTTTAGTGTTTTACTGTTCTTATGAGCATGTAATTGTTTATATATTGGCTTCATATTAGTATGGAGTACATTGGATATTTATTTTTCCATTCTTGTAATAGTTTACTGAGAATAATGTCTTTTAACTTTATCCAGGTATGTGTAAATGATGTAAAGTCTCCATCTTTTTTAATGGCTGAACAGTATTCCAAGGTATATGTATACCACAATATTTGTTGATCCATTTGTTAATTGATAGGCATTTGGGCTGCTTTCATGACTTGGCAATTATGAATTGAGTGGCAATAAACATTCTGGTGCAAATGTCTTTGTGGTAAAATGATTTTTGTTCTTCTGGGTAGATACCTAGTAATGGGATTGCAGTGTCAAATGGTAGGTCTACTTTTAGAATTTTGAGGATTCTCCATACTTCCTTCCAAAAAGGCTGTATTAACTTACAATCCCACCAGCAGTGTAGAAGTGTTCCCATCTCAGCACATCCACATCAGCATCTGGTGTTTTGTGACTTTGAGATGTGGGCTAATCTTGCTGGGGTAAGATGAAAGAGTGGTTTTGATTTGCATTTCTCTGATGATTAAAGACGATGCATTTTTTCATGTGTTTGGCCATTCGTCTGTCATTCATGGAGAAATTTCTGTTCAAATTTCTTGCTCACTTACAGAGGGGGTTGTTTGTACTTTTCTTATTGTTTAATTTGAGTTCTCTGTAGATTCTAGTTATCAGGCCTTTGTCAGATTCATAACCTGCAAAGATATTTTCCCATTCTGAGGGCTGTCCATTTGCTTTTTTGTGGTACCCTTAGCTGTGCAAAAGCTTTTTAACTTGATCCAATCCCAGTTATTTATTTTGGTGTTGTTTCAATTGCGAGGAGAGTCTTCCTCATAAAGTTTTTTCCCAGGCCAATGTCTTCAAGTATTTTCCCCACACTTTCTTTTAGAATTTTTTATTGTTTTGTGTCTAGAAGCAGCTTTTGCCAGAGGCTTGTGTCCATAGGGAGAGATATTGGACTGAAGAGGATGTAGCCGAATGTGAGGAGCTCTGCACTGGGAGGACTGTGTAGCCACACATCGCCCAGGCTTGGCCAAGCGGCAGAAACAGCAAAGGGGAAGGAAAATGACAGGCATGAGCCCAGCTCCAAGAGGAAGGGAGGCTCCCCCCCCAAAGGGGCTCTCTGGTGGGTTACCAGACTGCAGGTGAACAGGGTTCAAAAGGCTGCTCACCTTATCACAGGAGAGCAGTCACTAAGTCCTAGTCCTCCGTCTTCATTGAGGTCCCACCACTGAGCCCAGGCCCCATCTTGCCTGGCACAAAAGCCCAAATGTATTTCCTTCAATCCTGAGCACCCAGATCACCCTTCCCCCATTGTAGTTGTTAGAAGGTAAATTAATTTTTTAAAAAATGGTCTTGCCTTTAGTTTCACCTCCTTGTGGTCAGTGGGCTGTAATGCCAGGTGGATAGTCTGAGGAAGTTTCCTCTTCAGCAGAGTGGGCCATCCTAGGGCTACTAACACCTGCTAAAATATGTTCTGGACTCTGGCCTAAATAGACCAATTATTCTACCATTTGGGCTACTTGATAGTGACCAAGGGGCGAACTAAATACCTGAGCTGTTCCATACCTCTTCTTCCTGTTGGAGAACCAGGCACAGGCCGTGTTTACCTGTCAAGCATCTGTAATCCTAACCACACTGTGAGCCTGCTTGAAACAGCACTTAGTTCTACTTAGTGCCTGCCTCAAGATGAGTGCTTAATTAGTTTTAGCTGAATGATAATTAATCAACCTCCTTCTCTACAATTGTCCTCGTGTTGGCCAACCCAATCATATACATGTTTACATATATTAATGCATACAACACCTTCTCAGCTCACATGCTTTAATCTCTAGCGACCATTTTATTAATAGAGGATAACAAACCTTTCTTTAAAAGGCCTGTTTTATTAATATTTGTTAATCACAACTACACAAACTTGAAAATTGAAGCCTGAATCGGTGGAAATGCCACGTGTTCTTGGTCTGAAGACAAGGCTTGTGTCTTGGGTGAATTACAGATCTCTGTACTAACTCTTCAGCCCTTGGCTGGCCCCACAGTGCCTACTATAGTATATAACATACTGTGCTTTCAGGTAAATAGTTGTTTAAACAAATGAAACAGAACTTGATTAATATGAGATGGGATCTCACGACAAGATACACACAAATGATACAGCATAAGGATCAAATTAATAACAGTGACAAAATCAGTCTTGGTAGCAGGAAGTATACATTCCCAAATGCCTAGTGTATGTGCAGTGTTTTAAATACATTATTTCAGATATTGCTGATAGTTTGAAAAGTCAGTGTTGTCACTCTCCTTTAACAGATGAAGAAACTATGGGTTAAAAAGTTAACATGTCCAGGGGTCACCAAGGAGACAAGCAGAAATCACCCTCTTATTTCATACTCCCTTCTTAATTGGAGAGACTTCATCCAAATATTGATGTAGACTTTCCTTGAAGATTTTGTCAGTTGAGACTATATTTCTCTGACCCATAAAATAAGAGCTTAAAAACCTTCAGTATCCTTGCTTCTCCATTTTTTTGATCTCTCTGATGTAGCATGAGCAAAACATACTTCAAACTCATTTTCGTTTTTCCTTCGTTCATTTCAATAGGACTTTCCCAGGAGATAGTGATGATAAATGAGTTCAGTGCTAATGATATATTTATGAGCTTTTAAAGTGAAATGAGACATTGTATAATAAATACTGCTATAAACATTTAAAATCATTGAACTGCTTAGAAAATATATTCAACATTTTCATAAACATTGCAACTAACTCTGCATCTCCTTCTAGCATCAGAGTTTATATAAATGAAAAGAGAAAAGGCAAGGCTTTATCAGTGTTTAAACATTTTTCTTTTTTTTTTTAACTTATGGTACCTCAAATTATTTACACAAATGTCTATTACAAAGTGGAATATTTCAGTCATCCTAGAAATTAAATAGGTATTTGTAGTTTTGCTTTAGTGCCTTTATACTGAGGCCTGAAGTAGACTTAACTTACCTACTGAGCAATGGCATAAGAAAAGAAAAAAAAAGTTAAATGTGGAATATTAAGATAAAAATATTTGAAATTATGTAATATATTGGCAGATGTGGGGAACATAAAAATTTGTTGCTAAATAACCTAGATATATGAAAACATTAAAAACAGCAAGAGCCTGGGCATAGTCATTCACGCCTATAATCTTACTTATTTGGGTGATCAAGGCAAGGAGGGTCCATTAAGTCTATGAGTTCAAGATCAACCTGAGCAAGCATGTGACTCTGCCTATACACACACACAAATTGGCTGGGCAGGGTCCTGTGAGTCTATAGTCCTTGCTATTTTGAAGGCTGAGGTAAAAGTGTCCCTTGAACCCAGGAATTTGAGTCTGCAGTGAGCTGTGAAGATGCCTCTGCACTCTTTCCCTCTTAAGAGAGCAGGACCCTGTCTCAAGGGAAGAACAAACAAAGAACAACAACAAAAAACATGAGAGAAAATAAAGGTTGAAGGAGGGCTATAGAAAGGTTTTTGTGTTATGCCCTCAAAAGAAAATAAATAACTATTAAAACTTGGACATTAGCCAAAAATATACCCACTAAGTAAAGCAACCGTTTTAGAGAGAAATTTATTTATATGGCAAAGATTTAAAATTTGATAACACGAGGACCTTCATTTTCTGTATTATGATTATATCATTTCCTGTACTAATGTACTCAGACCAACCATCTAGCTGAAAAGAACTGAAGATTCTAAACACAAACACAGCTTGCTCTTGTATGGAGAAAAAAAAAGTTCTAGAACTCAAACTTCACAATAAAACATTTCAAGGAAAACCTGAAGCTTAGAATGACAAATAATGAAGTATCTGGGGGGGAAAAAAAAACTATAAGTAAAACCCAGCTATTTAACAAAGGCACCAGGGAAAAGTATTCCTATTCAATAAATAGTCCTCAGAAAATTTGATAGCCACATGTAAAAGACTGAAACAGGAGCTCTCACTACTCACAAACATTAATTCACAATGTCTAACAGAGTTAAATCTAAGTTCTGAAACTTTAAAAATTCCAGAAGAAAATGTTGGAAAACTTTTATAGACCTTGGCATAGGCAATGAATTTACGAAAAGACTGAAAAGGTAATAATAACAACTACAAAAATTAACTCAGGAAGCCTGATTACATTAAAAAGCTTCTGCACAGCCCAGGAAACAATCAACTCATGTTATAGATCCCATAAAGGGTTGATAACCAGAATCTAAAAGAAACTCAAGCAAATCAGCAAGAAAAAATCAAACAACCTCATAAAAGTGGGCAGGAACATGAACACAGCTCACAAATGAAGAAAGACTAATGGCCAATAAATACACACAAAAAAGTGCCCAATATCTCTAATCCTTAGGGAAATGTGAATCAAAGCCAAAAGAAGATATCACCTAACTCCAGCAAGAATAGCTTTTTTCAAAAAATCCCCAAACAGATGCTGATGTGGATGCCCAGAGAAAGAAACCCTTACACACCATTGGACTGCAAATTAGAGCAACCTCTATGGAAAGAGGCATGGAAATACCTCAAAGAACTACAAGGAGACCTACCATTTGATGTAACTATCGCACTATTGGGTATTTACCCAAAGGAAAAAAGGTCATTTTTATCAAAAAGACATTTTCACTTGAATATTTATTGCAGCAAAATCTGTAATTGCAAAGATTTGAAATCAACCCAAGTTCCCATGAATACATGAGTAGATTAATAAAATGTGACATACATATACCATCACGTACTATTCAGCCATTAAAAAAAAAGGTGAACTAATCCCTTTTGTAACAACCTGGATGGAACTAGAGACAATTTTTTAAGTGAACTACGACAAGAATGGAAAATCAAATACCACACATACTCACTATTAAGTTTGAACTAATTGATCAACACCCACGTGCACATTTGGTAGTAAAACTCAACAGGAAGCAAATCTGTGGTTAGAAGCAAGAGGGGCGGGTAAATTCATCCCTAATGGGTACAATGCACACTCTCTGGGTCATGGGAATATTTATAACTTTGACTCGAACTGTACAAAGCCAATTTATGTAAAAACATTGGTGCCTTCCTCATGTTCTGAAATTAAGAAAAATACAGTAGATGTAAACCTACCAAGTCTCAAGTATCAGACACAATATAAACAACTCGACTTACTTTGTTGAAATCCTTTTTAAAAGATCTTTGAAACCACTACAGAATATACAAAATACACACATCCACTAGGAGATTTGAAATTTTATTTTATTATTTTTATTAGATAACTGTGTATAATACTGCATTTATGGGGTGCACTGTGCTGATTTTATATACAATTTGGAATGTTCACATCAAACTGGTCAACATGTCATTCTTCTCACTTATTTAATTGTTGTGTTTAGACATTTATACTCTACTATGAACCGGATCATAGTCTTCTTAGATGTGAAATTTTAAAAAGTAAATAGAAGTGGAAAACATTAAGCGTGGAATAATCTAAGACACAAATTAGGAATGGGTTTACATGCTAATTAAATATAGTTAGTCATACAACAAGGAACTGAAAGTTAGGATAGTAAAAATATTCAGAATACAGTAGATAGAGATCAAGAGTAGAAATTAGTACTAAACCAGGCTTAATAAAAACATAGTGAACAAATGAGAAAGTCTCGTTATAGTTCCAGAAGGAGAGCAGGAAGCGTGGGTCACAGGCAGTCCTGAAGAGGAGGTGAGCGAGAATTCTCCAGAATGGAAGGGCATGAGCCGCAGAGGCAACAGCTCAATGAATATCCAACTAGATTAATAGAAGAAATATGTATCTAAGGCTGAGACTGAACATTTACAAAATCAAGAGGAAATTTTAAAAGCCACCTAAAGAAAAACAAACTCTTCCATGGAGTAATAGACTGAGCTTGGTTCTAACGCACAACCATAAGGAAAACAACCTAGAAAATATGTTCCAAGAGATATTTTCATATCTATACAGAGTTTGCCGTTACAAAAGGGAATTTGAAAGGATATCCTGCTGGCAGAAGGAAAGGGTTCCTAAACGTAATGCTTTTAATACAAAGACTAATGGAGCAAAACGAATTGATCACTTTGTGAATACATCTTAGCAAATGCAACTGTACACAATAATAATAATTATGTGTGAAGCTTACAAAGCAAAACAGAAGTACAATAACTGACCTCGTTGCTAAAATTAGTTGAGAATGTACTAAGTGGTATTAAAGTTTTCTGAGAGCCTTTTGTTAAATAGGAATAACTTAGAGTCTTGTTAATTATTAGGCTTTCATAAATCAAGTATAGATGTTATCCCCTTTGTATTTTTTTATCTTTTGAAATATGTAAATGTATTTTCTATTTCTTAAAATGATTCTCTCCACACATAAGCATGCACAAATATTTCAGTAAGTGCTAGACAATCTATAAACGTGTGGCTAAATCATAATAGCTAAATTTTATATGGATATTTAATTCTGAAGAGTGAATAAATAGAAGAAATGTTTCCTTGAATGTATGTCATATGTTTTCCAAAGTAAAATCATATACATCCAAAATAAAAAGCAAATTTGAATAAAATGTAGACGTTTTAAATTTATCTATAATTATTATTTTTACTCTTCTACTGTTGGTAAGAAATATAAGCTTATATATAATTATAAGCAAAGACATAGAAATATGTGAACACAGGTTAATTTTTCAGAACAACTGAAAGGAACTTCTTAAAATATAATGTTCTAATAACAGCCTCAGAACATATAGAACTTCTCCATCTCCGTTCATTTTCTATTGATGCTAAAATAATGAATTTTCTCATACTGGCCTATATCATTAGATATTAATGTTGGATTAACCGTATCCTCTTCATAAAAACTGCAAAGGAGAACCATTTTCTTTTTGAAATTAAAACTAGTAATAGCAACTTCTGCTTTCCAATTCTGGTGCATAGTTGACATTCATAGAAAATGCATTTTTTATTGCTTCCTTCCAGTTAGCATGATCAGTGGAAAAAGTTGGTGACGTCCTGAATAGAGGTTCAGCCCTTAGAAAAAAGTGAGAGTGAATTTTGTGTCTTCTCAAGGAGGCTAAGAACTCCTTCTAAAGCAGAGGTGGTGAGGTGTCCTCCGGGAAGGGCAGAGAGCTGAGACGCAGTGCAGGGGGAATCCGAAGGCCCTCTCTGGGGCTGTGTCTCTGTCTGTCCCTGGGGCTGTGTCTCTGTCTGTCTCTGGGGCTGTGTCTCTGTCTGTCTCTGTACCTTCACATTCTTTCTTCCTCTGTTGCTACTTTCCTTGTCCCTTTAAGAGGTTAGGGTCAAAGAGAGAGAAGAAGGAAAAGATGGGGGAGAAGAAGGGTCCAAACATAGTTCGGGAGGCTGAGGACTAAGTTGACAAAAAATGTGGGAGGTATTTTTTAAAATATGGAAGTCTAAAATTAAGGTGCATCCCATCAAATCCTTACAGGTACTCTTCAGAAAAGCGTGCTACATACACAGAGACTTTATATACATCTTTGTGCTTATCTTGGGGGGAAACATCAAACTCTGCTGCTGTTTTTCATGTTTTCTTTGTCTCAGGCTGTGGCAGTCTGAAGACGTCTCTCCTTAAACAAATTCAAAGGAAGTGGAACATCTGAGTTTGGGTGGAGCTAAGATAAGATTCGAGTCATCCTTAACCACTAACAGTCTTCAGGGATATTTGAAAGTATAAAGAGGCTGCACAAACTTTCATATTTAGAATTCAGAAAACAGAAGCCTTGTGTTGTTATCTGTGATATATGATTTATACATAATTAGGTTACTAACTCTTAAGCAGATGTTATGTTATATAAATTACTGATGCGCTTATCATTTCACTGTGTGGTTTCATATATCCCAACTTACATTAAAATAATAAAATTAGGGGAAATATGTTTTCCTTCATCTAATAACCTGTACCATACATCTGTTTATTCTGTTATCTCCTTTGGGAGTATAAATTTTAAGTATTCTATATTCAGGGAAGCACACAAATTATAAGTTGATGACTTTTCACGAAGTGGACATACTCATGTAACAATGACCCAGGTGGTAGCAGCACCGTACTGCACACGGCACCCATCCTCACGCAGGAGCTGATTCACACCAGCTTGTAGGTACAGCACCCTGTAGCACTTTTTGCCTGTTTTGAAACTTTATGTTAATGAAATCACACATGATGTTTTTATTCTTTGAGTGTTTTCTTTCCCCCCAATTTTTTTTTTGGTCAAATTCCTTCATGCAGTTGAGGCGCCAATAATTCACTCTTTTGCATTACATTGTATTTCATTAGATGGGATATGCAGCAACTTATTGAGTCTGTTTTTTGTTAGGTAATTTATTTCCTGGTGCTGACTACTATAATACAATTGTGCTGATATGAACATATGTACATGCATTTGGTGTTCACGTTTCTCTGTTGTATGTTACTAGATGTGAAGTTTCTGGGTCACATGGTGCATGTGGGTTCATCTTTAATATTTAACTTACTATTGAATCATTGTTACATTAGTTAAAAGACACCAGGAGGTGAAGCAGACCATGTGTTTATTTTAAAGTCAGACTGGCATTTAATCCAGTTCACAATATATTTTTATTAAATAATCTTGAGCATATTACTTAATTTTATTGATACCCCCATTTATCTTTAAAATTAATCTTCTTATCTTTAAAATTAATCTCTAGCATGTGATAATAGAAGTGCTATATAAAATAATGTATGTTGAAAGCATATCACACATTTAGCACTTGACACAGATTTTTTGTTTAAGCCCTTGCCTGGGATGAAATTACAAAATTAAGTTATAGGTGAGTCTGACTGTCTCACGAGTCCGGGCTGTTAGATTAATCCTGAGGTCCCCACACTAACCCACGTTGTCTCTCGTCATATGTCCTTGCCGATTTTCATCGTTGCTTCATGAACTTGGTGTGCACAGTTAACGCAGTAACTAAGCCTCACTAAGAGTATATTAGACGGCATCTGTATGTTCAGCGTAGCTACATGCTACGTAAAGAATGCAGAATAAGTTCAACCATCACTTTCTATCCCTCAAAGTGGTGAAAGACATAACTGCAGAGCACCTATCCAAATGTAATAACGTTACAAAGTAGTCATATCACCTGCTCTGTGCTTTTTTCTACTTGGTTGAAGTTATTAAACTGCTGAATTTAAACTTAAAAACATATAACTTTGAAAGAAAAACCCAAACATGTTAGTGAGTTTATAAGAGTTGTGAGAATATTTTCTAAGACAATATTAAAAAAAAAATTACCACATGTGAAATTTACTAGGTGTAGAATTAAATGTCTTAACACAATAACTAAGAAAATGCCATGAAGACTATGTTAACCAGTTTGATGAAAGCATTTCAAATTGTAGGTAAAACCAGCACATTGTACCCCATGATTACATTAATGTACACAGCTATGATTTAATAAAAAAAATAAAAAAATCCCTCTTCTAGGGTAGGTTTTGCTCTTCTGTTCTTCACTATTGAGTATTAAAGAACAATGTCAGGAATAAAACAAATCAGTTTGTGAATAGAAGTTGGTCATCAGCATTTTGTCCTAGTAAGAAATAAAATTTATCATTTCAATCATAGGCTAAGTCTTAAAAGGGGCCATGATGTTCTAGTATGAGTTTTATAGATTGTTTATAATTGGAAATGGCAGATCTAATCCAATACAATTATGCCTTTATTTAATTTTTAAAATATATTTTTGTAAAAAAAACTTAACATATTAGTTGTAGGTAAGCATATGTGCATGTATCCTATGTTAGGCAAGACTCAGAATCTAAACACACGTGATCTCTGAAGCATTTTAGGGAAGAGACACGTACATATTTAAAGTATTTTCAAGATGTAAGACAAATAGATGAGAGGATATGTTTACATGGGGTCTGAAAGGGCGACAGAACAGTGTTAGTGGAGACACAACACACATACCCGGGTGATTACTATGCTGAAACTTGAACTATAGCAGAGACCTCGCAGGCCTTTGCAGGGTGGTGGTGAATGTTCTGTGTCTGCACAAAGACACACATGGATTCAGTAGCATGTTATTTCAGTGGTGCTGGCAACTAAAATGGTTGGGGTTTGTTCCTGAACATTAAGTATGAAGGAAGATCAAAATGAATAGAACATAATATGGATTCAATAAACAGGAAGAAGAACATAGTGTACCTTGTATGTTTTCATCTATGCTAAGGAATTCTGTCTTAACTTGATAAGCCACTGTTCCTCACTTTTCTTAGAATATAATATCTTGCATATTTCAAAATCTGCATATGTTACTGTCAATTCTTCTCATTCTGATTCATGTGCTTTGATGGAAGGCCTGGGGAATGTGCATTTTAAGGTTTGCACCACGAGAAACACTGTTTTAGGTTCTGAAAACAAAAAATCTGAAAGCCTCCTGGCAGAGGATTGATATGTCAGCTCTTTAGTTTTCAAGAAAAATTTGAGAATAAGACCAGGTTGATTAGTGAGGAGGCTATTGAAAATTACAGGCAAGAGAGGATTAAGTCATGAAGTCTTGAAATACGAGGATTTATGACAATGGCAGCAAAGTAGTTTCATTGGGAAATGACAGTCTATTCAATAAATAATTATCAATCAGCAAAAGAGGATAACTGAATCAATCACATACAGAAAATTTCTATCACATACTATACACAAAAATTCCAAGGTATTTAAAAAAAATCTGAGTATCATAGGTATAACAATCAACTGTAGAGAAGAATAACTTCATGACTTTTTAAAAAGTACATCAGTTTTAAAAGAAAAAAGATTAAATCAACTATATCAGTATTAATATGTGGTATCTCCTGTTATTTCAAAATATCATGGAGAGTTGAAAAGGGAACACAGAGGAAAGAGAAGACACTGTTTTAAATACATGTATCCAGAATATAGAACTATTTCTTTAAATTAGTACAGAGAATAAAGAAACCTATTTGAAATGTGAATTAGACTTACTTTTAAAGAGTGGCTCTCCAAATGGCCAATTGTCATACCAAAAGTTGCTCATACCAGAAGACATCAGAGAGATGCAAATGAGCACTGTAATGTGTAGCGCTCCACACCCACGGGACAGTACAATGAAAATGGGAAAAGGATCAAGTGTGGACAAGGACTTTGAACAATCAGAACCCACACGCTGCCTGTAGGAATGGAAGTTTTACATCTACATTAGGAAAACCTTTACAATAAACCATATAAATGAATAAACGAGTGCCCTAGTGATTCTATCCTGTGTATGTACACAAGTATGTACATGGGTTCAGCAGTTCAAAGATGCTGTAACATTCATAGAAGCCTTATTCAAAGAGTCACAAACTAGAAAACAGTAAATTTTCATCTATAGTTGACTTAATATATTATGGTCCATTCAAAAGATACTATATACGCCAGTTGTCTATTGATGTACATAAAACCATTTTGAATTTAGTAAAATGAGATAACAAAGATTATGATCATGGATACTATCAATCAGAAATTCAGATAGGTCAAAGCATGGATAGATTATCTCTACCATCTATGATTCTGAGGCCTCAGCTGGAGGGTAACAAGTCACTGAGAACCAAAATCTTCTGAAGGTTCTTCACTTGCGGGTTGGGTATCTGATTTGAATTACTCAACTGGAATATTTGCCTGTGGCTTGGGCTTCTCTGAATTTCAGTTGCATTCTGGGAAGGCGGAGTCCTGAGAGGCAGCATCTGAGGAGCTAGTGTTTCCATAAATCTAGGACAAGCTGCAATGCCTCTTCCGACCTACCCCTGGAAGTCACAAGTCATACTCTATTCAATAAGCCACAGTGTATTAATTGCAAGGAGGTCACTAAGTCAGCATAATTCAAGAGAAGAGGAATTGGATTCCATCTCTAGGAAGTCGCAAGGCCAATTTGCAGATCATGTGGTCTAGGAAATACAGTTGTGGTCATCTTTAGAAAGCAAAATCCACCGCAGAATATGCTGATGAGATTGGCAGTGATGCCCTCAACATAGGTGAATCTCTCAGAAATATTGTTGAGTTAATGAAGCCAGATACAGAGAGTACATGCTGTGTACATTCCTATTTATATACAAAACATTAAACCCAGCAACACGTTACAGAGGTGATTACCTACCGGGATAGTAATGGAAAGAGAATGGCAAGTGGTCTCCGAGGCATTATTTCTACTACATTTCTTTTATGAATGCTGGTGACAAGGTGGAGTTAGCATGTGAAAATTCGTCAATTGTTCTGTTATGCTATAAACAATTTTTCTGTGTATATCTTATCCTTTAATAAAAGGTTACAATAAAAAAGAAAAGCACATTCGACATATTTATATTCGGCCTAGCTGGTCTTTGTCCCTATCTTAAGATCTTTTCTATATTTTTCTCATTTTTTTCTTCACTCATCACTTGGAGGTGACTTTATGGTCTCAGTCATTTCAGATCTGCTAAAAGCTTTTCCAAAGATGCATACTACTTGTTAGACATCAGACTTCTGAAATAATGCCGGCGTATTGCTGATGCAACTGCTTATTGTTTATTCAACACGAAATAATTTATTTCCAAAGATAAATTAGTTTCCCCATTGTGAGATTCATCTTGTTAAAAAATTAAAAGTTATTGTATTAGACATGAAGGATCATCATTCATGAAGAAGCTGATATATTTTGATGGTATTTATGTTTCTGCCAAATGTAATTTTCCTAAGACATTTAGGATCTTCCATTTTTTTCCTTCATAGTTACTTTTTTTTTCACATTCAAAGCATCTACAGAGAATGCAAACTAATCAATAAGAAAAGAATTAATAACCCCATTTTTATGTGGGCAAGAGACTCGAACAGAAAATTTTGTGATGAAGGCAGGCGCTTGGCCTACAAACACATGAAAAAATGCTCATCATCCTTAATCATCAGAGAAATGCAATTCGAAACCACTTTGAGATGTCATCTAACTCCAGTAAGATTAGCCCACATCACAAAATCCCAAAACTGCAGTTGGCGTGGATGCGGAGAGAAGGGAACACTTGTACAATGCTGGTGGGAATGCAAGCTAATACGGCCTTTTGGAAAGAAGTTATAAGAACACTCAAGGAACTAAAAGTAGACATACTGTTCCATCCTGCAATTCCTTTACTAGGTATATACCTAGATGATCAAAAATCATTTTACAACAAAGAAATTTGCACCAGAATGTTTGTTGCAGCCCAATTCATAATAGACAAGACATGGAAACAGCCCAAGTGCCCATCAACCCATGAATGGATTAACAAATTGTGGTATATGTACACCATGGAATACTATGCAGCCATAAAAAGATGGAGACTTCATGTCTTTTATGTTTACCCTGATGGAGCTAGAACATACTCTTCTTAGCAAAGTATCTCAAGAATGGGAAAAAAAGTATCCAATGTACTCAATACTACTATGAAATCAATATATAACCACCTACATACTCATACAAATGGTAAAACATAACTATAGTGCAGAAAGTAGAAGGGAAGAGGAGAGAGAGAGGAGGGGATGGCGAATATGGGAGGAGAGAGGGTATTTCAGGGGACCTCACCTAATGTGCATGATGCAATGGTACATTTCAAACTATTAAGAAAGGAGTATAATTGTGATGGATGTGTTACTTAGCTCAATGTAAGCATTTCACGTTGTATATCAAAGCAGTACACTGAACCCCATAGATGCATCAATGTACAAAGTTATGATTTAATAAAAAAATTAAAAGAACAGAAAAACAACAACAACAACAAAAAACCCAAATATATTCCATTGGCATATCTTTTCAGTTTTTGCCTTAACACATGTCCAGAATCCAACCATTCTGCACCACATTCATATCTACATGTATTCCTCTGTCCTGAGCTGCAACCGACTCTCACTCTGATTTTTAGTAAGGCCTTGCTGTGCCCTTGTACCCTAACCTTGTAGCTTACAGCACAGCAGCCTGTGATGACTTTAAATCTATCGGATGGTGTAGATCATGTGCTTATCCAAGGATCCTCCAGTGGCTTTGATGTCCCTCAGAGTAAAAGTTAAAGTTCTCAAGAAGGCTGTTAGGTCCTCAAGATAAATACTTGCTGAGGTCTCCCAGCTTTCTTCACCTTGCTCTAGCTACCGCTGTCTGCTTTTATGAGGAAGGTCAGGGAAGTTCTCACTTCAGTTCTTTGCATTTCCATTTCCTTTTGCGTGAATTTCTTTGTGTGTAAATTTCTTTGCAGTCAGATCTTTGTACGGTCTGTTCTCTCACCTCCTCCCGGTTTTTGCTCAAAGTTTGCCTTTTTACTGAGGCTCTTCCCTGATTGCTCCATGTAAAATTTTTAGCCTTTTCCAGTTCCCAGTCATCATCTCCATCCTCCAGTCAAACATTCTCTGCTTATTTTTATCTAAATCACTAATCAGCTTTGTATATTTATTTTTATGCATTTGTTTCTTTATTGAACAGCTCCTCTTTCTTATTTTCACCTTTTCATCCTAACTCCTGGAGGCTGGGGAGTGTTAACTAAACGAGTGTGTGTGTGTCTGTGTGTGTGTCTCTGTGTGTGTCTGTGTGTGTCTGTGTTTGTATGTGTCTGTCTCTGTGTGTGTATGTGTGTGTGTCTCTGTGTGTGTGTGTGTCTGTGTGTGTGCCTGTGTGTCTCTCTGTGTGTGTGTCTGTGTATGTGTGCCTGTGTGTGTGTCTCTGTGTGTGCCTGTGTGTGTCTGTGTGTGTATGTGTATGTCTCTGTGTGTGTGTCTATGTGTGTGCCTGTGTATGTCTCTGTGTGTGCCTGTGTGTGTCTGTGTATGTCTCTGTGTGTGCCTGTGTGTGTCTGTGTGTGTCTGTGTGTGTGCCTGTGTGTCTCTCTGTGTGTGTGTCTTTGTGTGTGTATGTCTCTGTGTGTGTGTCTGTGTATGTGTGCCTGTGTGTGTGTCTCTGTGTGTGCCTGTGTGTGTCTGTGTGTGTGTATGTGTATGTCTCTGTGTGTGTGTCTATGTGTGTGCCTGTGTCTCTGTGTGTGCCTGTGTGTGTCTGTGTGTGTCTCTGTGTGTGTATGTGTATGTCTCTGTGTGTGTCTGTGTGTGCCTATGTGTGTATCTGTGTGTGTCTCTGTGTGTGCCTGTGTGTGTGTCTGTGTGTGTCTGTGTGTGCCTGCGTGTGTGTGTCTGTGTGTATGTCTCTATGTGTGTGTGTGTGTCTATGTATGTGTGTGCCTGTGTGCGTCTGTGTGTGTGTGTCTGTTTGTGTGTGCTCTGTGTGTGTGTATGTGGTTGCCTGTGCCTGTGTGTCTGTATGTGTGTGCCTGTGTGTGTGTCTGTGTGTGTGTGCCTGTGTGTCTCTCTGTGTATCTGTGTGTGTCTGTGTGTTTCTCTGTGTGTGTCTGTGTGTGTTCCTGTGCAGGTGAGCGCGGGTGGGTGGGGGGCTGCTGCTCTTTCTGAATCCTCCGTTTGTAGAAACACCCTTTCTACTTGTAGCTCTTTGTTTTCACCTTTTATGTTTCATGTCTAAGCTTGGTGATGTTTTCTCAAGGAAGGTTTAATTGGTCATTCTACAAAAAGTAGGCTGATTTTCCACCTTTCAATTCTTGTCATATTTCCTGGTTTATTTCTTTCATAAATCTTCACTATTATGTAGCTATCCTATTAATATATTTATTTCAATTGTTTGTCTTTCTAACTGGAATATACTCTCAGTGAAACGAACCTCATTAGAGAATGGGTGTGTGAATAGGATACACGGAGTAGATTTTAGCTGGACTTTCTCCTTATTAGAATAATTCTGCCTTACAGTTAGGCATATATCTGCCTTTTGAGTATAATTATTATTCCATCAGGACAGGCAGGTAAAATATAAGGTTAGTTATACTTTTGTTTGACAACATATGGAACTTTGTTTTTTTTACATTTCTGCTTTTGGGAGTACTTTTTATTTGTTTCTTTGTTTTTGTTTGTTTGTTTTTAATGTCATCATGCTTTTTTAATAGGAAAAGGGAAGCTTATTTCATCCACAGGCTCAGAGATGACTCTGATAAATCTTATTATAATCCTTAAATTATTTAATTACAAAAATGCCTTTGGCCCAGGATTGGGATAAGGCTGACTCTGGGACAAGTTCAAAAAGAGGCTGGCAATAACCCCCTGGTGTTTGATGACCATCTTGTACCTAGACACCTGAATTTCCGCCAATAACAGAGAAGTTCTCTTCAATAATTATCTCAAATGGGTTTTTCTTGCTTTTTATTTTTTGTTCCTCTCTCTCTGGGATACCAATAACTTGTCCATTGGCTCGTTTCGTAAAGTCGACATTTCTCTGAGTTATTATTGTTCAGTCTTCTTTAGTCTTTTTAATGTATCTTCGACTAACAGGGTAGTTTGAAAGTCATGTCTTGAAGCTCTCGGATTCTGCTCTTTGATTTACTCTGCTGTTGAAGCTTCCTGCTGTATTTTGTGATTCCTTCAATGACTCTTTCATTTCCTTAAACCTTCTTTTCAAATTTAATTTTTTTCCTTACTTGTATTGTCTATTTCTTTGGCCAGCTTTTTCTGTTTTTCACTCCTTTTCTGAAATTATTTTGTTTATTTTTTGTTGAGCTTTCTTTTCTGTTCCACTCTTCTTGTTTGCCGTCCATACTCTGAATTCCATCTATGATGTTTTGACAGTTTCCTTTGTTTGGGATCCATTATGGTGATCTCCTGTGGTCTTTGGAGGTTATGAACTAGTTTGTTTTCTCAGGTTGTCAGAATTCTTTTGCCGTTTTCTTCTCATCTGTAACACCTTCTCTAAGCTCAGGAATGGTAACTTTGGGGTACATCTCTTTTCCTTTGCTCAGAACTCTCCTACTTAGAAGAATCAGCAATCCTTAGATAGCACTTCTGTGTCGTCAGAGGACTGAGTCAGGGAGAGGGAAATGTACTGAGAGCCTGTGATGCAGCACTCTGCACTGTCCATTTCCCTGTTCCTGTTCCATTCGAAGCAGGTATTAGAGGACATTTGTTCAGATTGGAAAGTTTGGCCCCACATTGCTGTTGAAAGCGTGGGCAGGGACTGGGCAAGTCCCTCTCCATGGAGGCTGATGAGACGACTTGACTGGCATCTGGGACTGTGGCAGGACCTTGGTGTGCACCTGGGTGGACCACAGAGCTGCAGCCAGTGGCAGAGTAGGCCGCAGGAACCTGGCAAATACCCAGGCATATCCTGAGATATAGGCCATTACCTCAGTGGGGGTGGTAATGGTGGGATCCTGGACACTTTGGGGGTCTTGGCCAGTGCCTGGATGGGACACAGAGCCACAGCCAATGGTGAGGGAATTACAGTGGTTTGGGGACTCTCTCTGCCTAGGTCTGTGTATAGCAACTGCTACATTGCTATGCAGGGGGCAGAGGTGGTACTATTGAGGGGGCAGGAGGTTGGCAGCAGATTCTGAGGGCTGATGGGCCCCTATTCTGCTGGGATCCCCATGAGCAGCTGGTGGGGAGGGCATGGGGGGTTCACAGCTCCCTCTCATATTTATTTTAACACCATTTTCTGCTATTGAAATAAATTGGAAGAATCTGCTCATCTTCTGTTGATTAGGACTGACTTACTTGAAAGTCACTATAGTTATCTTAGGAGGCATTTTATGGTAGAAAGCTTGTGTCTATTAGCTTCATATTGCCTTGAATACAGATAATATTTTTAGTGAACTTCCAAACATGAGACCTTAGTTCCTGCCATTATTACTGGCATTGATTAGTTTAGTGTCTTCCAACAACTAAAATCAATTAGAAGTCAAAGGTAATGCTATTTTGTTCTATGTTCCACAGACTATACTCTGATGGGAGTTTCTTTCAGGTAGTAAGAGACCAATTTCAGAGTTTGTCTGCCTCTTCCAAAGATGTATATTCTTTTATCAGTAAATATTGATTCATTTTCAGTCAAGTTGGAAATGTTTTCGAAAGTAACTCTCAGTACAAATAACTAGTCTTATAGGTCAGCAATGTCTAAACGTGCCTGACAGTGTACTTTACTTCCATATGAGCTGAAATTCTTCTCTCATATTTTTTCCTGGCATGCTATATTATCTTCATCAAAATTTAATGAATACAGCGATTTCCCTCTTTGCAATAAAGTAATATATAAACAACAGCAAGTATTAATTTCATTATGATTTCATGGTAGGTTGAATTTTATGATGAGCACATAAAACGCACAAATAGGTGGCATGAGATTTGGCTTTCACTTATTTTCTCTTTGTTTCAGAATATCAAAAAAAATCGTATTCCACTGACATAGGTTACAGTGCAGGTTACAGATGAGTAAAACATGTTTGAAAATAGTGCAGTTGGTTATTTATGAAAAATGGATTTTCCTAGCTGTGTTTTTGAAATATTGAACTCATTCAAAATTAAATGACCCCTAAAAATAATAATTAAGGGAAAAATTGAAATAATATACTTTTTTTTTGACTGGGGCTGGATTTGAACCTGCCACCTCCGACATATGGGGCCAGTGCCCTACCCCTTTGAGCCACAGGCACCACCCAAATAATACACTTTTGTCCTTTAAGATGTTACATAAGAAGTAAAATTTTAGGAGGACAACATGAAGATCTCATTCAAGATACTAAAATGTTTTTGATGTGATATCTTTTTTTATAGATTGATAAATCATATGTTGCAATCTCAGAATAATTTATGGCATTGTTTTCTAATTCCTAATTTGATGAAGCAGTTAACACTGGTTGATACTCTTTAACAAAATATGATTTAGACTCCTTTTAAAAAAATTCTTTTTAAAGTAATGTATCACATTATAATACTGCTTATCTATGAAAGTATTGCCATGTTTTATTCTATTACCACTTTGACCGATTTGAGTGCATTAGCATTTCTTTCATTTTTGTGCAAATACTTTTCTCCTGTAAGAATTTAGATGACTGATACACAATCAAGAGTAGGAAACTGTATTTTACTTACAGAAAAAGTGGCATCTCAAAATCTTTACTTTCTATGCTTGATCTTATAAAATTAGAATGAATCCCATGTCCAAAATTATAAGCCCAAATTTGCAAGTTCACTTGCCTTTTAGAAGTGAATATTCATAAAAAATTTAGGAAAAATAATGCCATTTTATACAACCCATTCCAATAATAGAAGAAAAGAAAACATTTCCCAATTTTCTCTGTGAATTACTTATACCAAACCTGATGAGAACATCAGGAAAAATAAAATGTAGATAATCTCCTTCATGTATGCAGAAACTAACATTTAAAAATATTAGCAGACTGAATCTAATCATGTATCATAATAGAAAAATAGCAAAAACTTTTATGTGAGGAATGAAGGCAATATTTTATATTTGAAAGTTAACCAGAGTCACCCAGTCCAGTATCAGAAAAATAAATATTTTATGATCATGTAGATAATGCATAAACGGATTTGATAAAAATTATCACTAGTTAAGAATAAAAATAAATCTTAAGAAATGAAGACTAGAATGAACTTCTTTAATCTGAAAATGAGAGTTTCAAAACACGGCTCATATCCATCACTCATAATCCTGAAATACTATAAGCTTTTCTGCTAAAATAGAAAATGGTGCAAAGATACCCAGTGTTATCCTTTTTTGTTCAATATTTTAACAGTGGTCCAAGATAGTGATAGAAGAAGAGAGAAATAAAATATATGCAGAATGGGAAAGAAGAAACAAAGTCCTCATTACTAACAGATAATGGTAATGTGTACTTAGAACAGCCGAAAGACTCTTTACCAATCCTATGAGAACGTATAAGAACTGGGGTGACCACGGCAGAGCTTAGGATTTAGAAACCAGTCTGAGCAAGAGTGAGTCCCCATTTCTACTAAAAAGTAGAAAAACTACCCAGTGTGTGGCAGATGCCTGTACTCCCAGCTACTCAGGAGGCTGAGGCAAGAGGATTGCTTAGCCCAGGAGTCTGAGGTTGTTGTGATTCTGTAAGCTATGACGTCATGGCACACTCTACCCAGGGCAACAGAGTAAGAGTCTGTCTCAAAAAAAAAAAAAAGAGAGAGAATAAAAATGTGTAAGAAAATTTTACAATAGCCCTGATTAAAAGTTAAATATACAAAATCTTTTTAAATACTGTCAATAAAAATAGAAAATATTATTTAAGTACAGTAGCAGTAACATTATTGAAAGCCTAATACACTATGTAGCAAGTATGTGTCAAACCTTTCAATATAAATATGCTGTAAAATCATATTTTAAAATGTTTAAGTAAACAGGAATATACATCATGTTCACGGACTAGAAGAATAATTTTATAAAAATGTCAACTCTCTTCAAATTTACCTATCCGTTCAAGAGAGTTTTAAGAGAATTTTTTGTTTTGATTTGGTTTTTTATTATGGAAATTGAGAAACAGATTGTGACATTAATACAAAAATATGAAAGAAGAAACATTTCTAAGACATTCTTGAATATGATAAAGCTGAAGGGTCTCCTTTATCATCTGTAAGCAGACTTACAAACACAAATCACATTGAGGAAAACACAAACAATAGACAATGACTAGTTTTTAGCTATTTTTTCCTTTATTTCCTTCAAACGGTTTCTTTGAGAAAATAACTCATTTTTGTTCAGGGTTTATGTTCTTGTCCTATAATATAGAATTTTCAAACCATTTTAGCTTTCATAACTTCCAAAACAATTGTTAAATCCTCTCTCCACCATTTAATGTGATTTTCTTTTACATTGAGAACTAATATTTTTATTTAAATTAGTTGTAAAGTTTTAGTTTTTAGTATACTATATACATGGATAGTTTAAACAAAAATATCATACCCATTTTAAAAGATGTTCAATACAATCTAATCCTGGTAGCATCTGATACTATTGAAGAAAATACATCAAGACCCAAAGGAACATGCCAATTCAAAGACGTAGAATTAGGTGGATTTTATTGTAACATTTATTTTCTCTCTTTCTCTCTACTGAATCAGGAACTCCTTTATTCTCCTACCCTTAGACATCAGAATTCCAGGTCTCTTGGCCATTTTGAAGTCTAAGACTTGTGCCAATGGCCTCCTCCCCACACCCCGCTAGGTTTTTAGGCCTTTAGCTTTGAACTCAGTTATGCCACTGCCTTCCCTGGTTTCTGAGGCTTTTTGACTTTGACTGAAACATGCAAGAGCTTCCCTAATACTCCAGTTTACAGATGGCCAATAGTGGGAATTCTCAGCCTCTATAATCATGTCAGACAATTCCCCTAATTGACCCCCTGTCTTATCTTTATATCATTGTCTATATCTCTATCTACATCCTTATTTATGTCTGTGTCTATAAATAGTTGACCCTTAAACAAAATAGACTTGAACTACAAGAGGTCTGTCGTTAGACAATTTTTTTTTCAACTAAAGGTAGATTATAAATACACAGGTTGTGAAATGAGAGTATATGATGAGGTGACTTGTCACAGAGGTGGCTTTCGTAGAGAGGACTTTGAACCTTGAGTATGTATGACTGGTATACCTGGGTGTCCTGGAACCAATCCCCCATTTATAACAAGGAACGACTGTAGATTCTGTTGCTTCTGTCTCTCCAGAAAACCCTGACTATTTCTTTCTGTCTGTCTGTTTATCTATCTATCAATCATCTCAATCATCTATCTATTTATTATCTATCTATCTTTTTACTTTTTAGTAAATATCAGTTATTCAGTTGTTACTTATAAGAAGCTTATTCTGCTGTACTGTTTTTCATAATTCATTTTAGAAACTTATGTTTTTCTGCTTCCTCTTTATCAGACTTGCACTCATGTTTTATTCTTCATAATTCTTTTTCAGAACCACTTAAAATTGCCCAGATAGTGTGTATCTAGCTATCTAGCTTATATAGTCATATCCTTCAAGATTCCTCTATAAAGTTAGATTAAATTTTGCTTTCCTACAATATGACAAACATCCAAGTAATCTTTTAAATAAATCAATTTTTTGGTAATAGATGGAAAGCTCACATCAGTTCTTTTTTCCCTTACGTGCCTACTTTAATTACATTTCTCCTACAGAATTTTATATTAAAGTGAGATACATTTAATCTTAAGTGCTGAAACATTCTACTATCATACAACTCTAGACAAAAAATTAGGTAGAGTAAATGCATTTTTATTATTTGCTGTCATACAATATTAAGAATTCAGACAATTATTTCAAAATGAGTTATTTTCATGATTATTAGAGCAAAAGTAATTCACAATGCACATTTCTGATATTAATGAATATTAATATTTGAGGATATAATTTTATTAGAAATTTATCTCATACAGTTTATGGAGTTATTTTTTTAACTTGGCTCATATATTTGAATAAATTAAATTACTTATTGAATGAAAATAATAAATTACTTTCAGTTATGTGATTATTCTCATTTAATCAATTTTAAAGGTATTTTCATATTTATAAATGAGAGTGGAGAAGACTTCTGGTGTGCATACATAGTGGGAACTTGGAAGGATATTGAACTCATTGCTTAAATTTTACAGGCCTTAGTATAGGTCAACAATCAATAATAATTGTGAAAAATTATTTTCATGATTGACAAGTAACTGACAAATTGATAAGATGCCTCTTTCCACTATGCTAAAACAACTAATTTGAAACAGGAGGGATTTAGTACTCAGACATTCAAGTCATTCACTACCTCACTTTTGGGGAATTACAAAAAAGCCTTACCAACACTTAAAAAATACTAAATATTCTACTTGTCAGTCTTTCACCTGCAGCACTAATTCTCAATAAGGGAAAATTTTGCCGACCTGGAGATATCTGGCAATGTCTGAGGATCTTTTCAGTTGTCACAACTGGGGACAGGGGCAGTATGGCAAAAAAGAATTGCTATTGGCATCTGGTGGGTAGAGGCCATGATGTTGCTGAATGTGTGTATTGCACAGGACAGCCCCTCCACAAAAAATTAAGGATAATATCAACATCAAAAATAAGTAGTTTTAAAAATATTCACGTATGCACAACTAGCATCTAGATCAGGAAACAGAAGATTATAGTCCACGAGATGGTACATCTCATTATGAAACTTAGATCTTCCCTACTGTCCCTCAGTAATATTCTGGTTGGCAGCGTAGAAATCTTGCATACCTTTTTTAAATTTGTTCTAAATATTTAGTTATTTTTTTATTCTATTTTACTAGATAACTAAAAAAATTATGTTATTTTGCTACTAGTATGTAAAAATAAAAATGAGTTTCATAGACTGACATTTTATCTTATCACCTTGACCTATTTATCTATAACAATTACGTTGTTATGTACCTCTTTTCACTTTTTTACAAGTCCAACATATGTATGTGTATATATATATATTTTTTTTTTTTAAATTTTTTTTTTAAGACAGAGTTTTTATTACTGTGTTGCCTGGGGTAGAGTGTTGTGGAGTTATAGCTAACAGCAACCTCAAACTCTCGGGCTCAACCAAACCTTCTGCCTCAGCCTCCAGAGTAGCTAGGACAATGGGAGACCACCACAGCGTCAGGCTAGTTAGTGGGTTTTTAGTAGAGATGGGGTCTCACTCTTGCTCAGGCTAGTTTCAAACTCCTGAGCTCAAACATTCATCTGCCTCTGCCTCCCAGAGTGCTAGGATTACAGGCATGAGTCACCACCTCTGGCAACATATAATATTTAATAAATAGAAAAAAAGGCCTGAAGAAAAGTTTCAAATGAGGCATGAAGAAACAAAATGGTAGAAATCACAAAGGAGAGGTAAGAGATAATGAGAATAGAGGAAAATATCTGACATAATTGCACTTAGATTTCTGTAAGAAGAGACAGGAGAAAATGAAGATGCAGAAACTTAAAGCTACATTTCAATAAAACCTTTGTCAAGTCAAAGGCAAGAAAATAATCTTAACAGCATCCAGAGTAAGAAAGGCAGATAACTTCTTTAAAAAGTAAAACAATGAGATCGTATTATTAAACTGGACAAGTCAAATCTGTCAAGTGTAGAACATAAATGTCTAAACACAATAATCAAGTAAATGAGGCAAAAGCTATATTAATTACTTTGATGTAAGCACATCAAATTGTATTAAAAAATCAATACATTGTACCCCACATATGCATAAATGTATTCATGATTATGTTTATATGACTTAATAAAAAATAATAATAAAGTAAACTGGACAATGAAAGTCAGAAGAAAACAAAGTGGATTCCTCATACCAAAATGCATATATATAAAATGTGGCAGCATAATTTTACAGATATTAAATATAACTTGAATTTAACATTAATATATTTTTAAGTAAAATAAAACTGGGAGAATGATACTGGGATCTCCACACCCTAATTGGCATGCTTAAATGAAATGATGAGATAAGAATAAAGCCGTAGAAATTTAAAGATAAATGTACAGGTAAATAATAAACTCCTGTGACTTGGAAAAGTACCAATATTGCCATGGTGGGATGAACATATGTTTAAAATTCAAATATACAGTAAAAATGGCATATAAGTTGGGGAAAGGGTTAAAGTAAGGAAAATGTTGTAATGGTCTAATGGTATTAAGGAAAAATGTAAAAATAATAAATTAGATCATAGCTTAATGAGTTGAGTGCATAGTATAATTCCTAAAGTAATAAGAACAACTAAAATAATACTAGAGAGCGTAAATGACATGTTCCTTGAAAGGAAAGGTTAGAAACATAAACAAAGAAATGGACAAACAAACAAAAACTTCAACTCAGTGCAAAAGAAGAGCAAGATGTGAGGACATACCACAGACGGGAATAACGGCAACGCTAGAGGGTGTGCTGAGGTTTAAATAGCTCAAGAATTGCATTAATTATAAATCTATGGTGAGATTTTGATAGAATTGTCTACCCCTAAAAGCAGAAGTAGAAAAATCCAGACCCAGAGTGGGATTTTTGTTTTAAGTCACTGTCCGTATCTTCCTTTTTGCTTACAATATGAAGCATGTTACTTGGCACTGGAATTCACAAAGGGAATAAATAGAATTTCTTAGCACAGCAAAGTGCTTTTAGTTTGAATAGATAGACTCTCGCTCTGATAACAGATGAGTTTATATTTCTCAGGTATACTGCATACGCTTCAGGAAGAAAGTCAATCAAATATTGAGGTAAAGAGATAAGGATAATTTTTCTATTCATGCTTATAAAACCAGTCCCTATAGGCTGTTATAATAGAATATCATAGAATGAGTAGTTTACAAACAACAGAAATGACTTCTCATGGTGCTGGAGGCTGGGGAGTCTAAGATCAAGGCATGAACAACTTGGGGTCCGGTGAGGTCCTCCTTTCTGATTCATCTTCCCTCTGTCCTCACATGGTGGAGTAACGAGAAAGCCTTCCAATGCACCTTTTATAACAGCACCAGTCCCATTCCTGTGGGTCTATTCTCATGACCTAGTCACCTCCCGAAGTCCCACTTTCTAAAACCCTCATGGGTATCAGATATGAAGAGGTTAGGATCACAGGAGGTTGGGATTACAACATGTGCCTTTTGGACCAACAAAACATTCAGACACAGCAAGCCCTACTTACTGCAATAGTAGGGCTATTGACTTGACATAGGTTTTATTGAACGGATTTGTTAACTGATTTCATTCCCACCCATCCTCTATTACCCCAGACATAATACAAGGATTACCGGCGGCTTGATGTTCATTCTTCAGCACAGCCATAAAAAACATGTACACATTTATAGAGTCAGCGTGTATCCACATTCAACAGGTCAAAGTAAAAGTCGTTTTAGTGGCTGAATATTAAAGATCACATATTTGTAATTTATTTTATAAAAGTACCTTTTAGGCATTTTGATTTTTTTTGCAATTTAAATAAAGTATACATGGACATCTAGGCTGAGAAATATTTCTTTGAATCTTCTATTAAATCCTTAGTTATCAAAAATATCTTCCTCAAGTAAACTGATATGTGGAACATCATCTATGAGTCAGGATAGTGTAGGTCGTGCTACAGTAACATTGTAATGCATCAGTTTGTGTGGCAGGATTCTCTATTGACTGGATAAGACAGAATCTTAAAAAAATGCTTCTGATATTCACCATGGTGCAGGAATGGGTCCATTGAAAGCTGCTTTCAGAGCCTTTAAATTTCCATCAGAAAGCACCAGTTATTCATATCACTTGATAGTCATTGCTCCAAACAGTTCATGTTGTCAGTCCTCAATTCAGAACTTTAAAGACCTCAAGAAGGAACCAGAATACTTGTTAAAAGTCCTAATAATTATAATGTTCCACTCTTCAAAAACTGTGTTATTCCCTTTCCTTCTTATTTAGAATCCTACTTTCACGTGGTTCCTAATTACGTTCCAACTTGCCCCTTGTAATTGTCCAAACATGTGCGAAGCTGCTTTGTGAATGTTCTTCACTCTGTCTAAATTTTACTTCTCTTGTTATCACATTTTGAAATGCTCTTCTTTCCTTTCTACTTTCAATAGTATTTTAATTGATAACCATTCTTAACTTCCCCATTTCTTTTCAGTCACAATTAAAGACATCTATTTATTTGGGTTAATTCACACCTTACGAATCAGGCATCTCTCTGCAATACTTCATTCAGTGTTGAATTTGCGATCCATTTATCAATTATTCTCTTCCGCTGGATTAGGAGCTAAATTTTATTCCTCAATTTGTAGGACAATGCTGGCTAGAAGGAATGTGCATAGTAATTATTAATTGATTTGAGTAAACATAGATTATACTAAAGACTTTGTAAGATTTCCTTATTCTCTTTAATATTTGTACAATCTGAACCAATGGCCCATTTTTCAGGATTGGTAATTTGTTTCTTCTTTCTTTTATTTCTAATTAGTCTTTCTGAGGGTTTATCAATTCATTCCAGCTCTTAGTCATTGATGATTATTATTTTTCTGATTGATACTTCGTTGGTTTCTACTGTTACCTATTTTATATTGTTCCTATGCTTATTTTGGAATTAATTGTTTTTTTCTTGTTCTAGTTCTTACAGTGTAATCTCATATCATTGATTTATATCTTCTTTTGAAAATCTATGAATTTTAATTATAATTTTTCAACATTACGTTAGTGGAACCCTCCTAACTTTTATCTCTTTAATTTCTTATTAACAAATATCACAAAGTTACCTAGTGATTTCTTCTTTGCTCTGTGGAATATTCTGAAGTGTGTTATTTATTTTCTAGATATTCAGGGATTTCTTATTAACATTTTTAGTTTTGACTTCTAATTAAATTAATTTTGGTCAGAAAATATTTTCCTATGATTTCATATTATCAATCTTTAAAAGCATCATATGCATTTGAAAAACTATCATTTACATACTTTCATCAAGCTGGTTCACATAAATTTCATGTCATTTGCATAGTCATTGTGTCAAAACATTTACATTCTAGTTCTAGAAAAGTTCACTTGTACCCTTGTTAGACAGAATGTATATGAAAACACTACACTGTACCCCATGTTTGCATTAATGTATACAGCTATCACTTAATAATGAAAAAAAAAAAAAGAAAAACTATCATTTAAATCAAGGATGAGGAAATCTGAATTAAGTTAGGGGGTCTTAGCATTCAGATTTTCCAAGTCTTCTTATCTTTTGCCCTCATTAAAGCTAGAGTTGTCATTATTATTCGCTTATTAGAATGGCTCCTTTCTATTAGAGACATCTAACATTTCTAGATTTACCCAATGATATCATAGATAAATTACATCTACATTATTGTAAGTTCTCTTCTATAGGGAGGAAATGCATGTAAAAATAACAAAGTCATAGATTTTTGTGACCTGGTGTTATTTTCCCTTACACATTCCCTTCCTTCCCCTCCCCTCCCCCTCTTCCTTTCCCTCCCTTTCCTTTTTTGTTATTTTAAGTAAGCAAGCCAAAATCTACTTCCCTTATGTGGTTCATTGGAATAAATTAGTATAAGAAAAAAATTAAATACTTTAGATATTTTTACCTAACCAGAGAAAAATTCTAAAAGAACATAAAACAATTAAATGCAACCCTCTGATTTTAGATTCACAAATTGTTATTACTTTCAAAGACAAAAAAAAAGTGTGATGATTTTGATTTTCTGTACACGATTGCTCTACTCTTATGCTTCTGTGAAGATGGAAAAATTAAAAACCGCAAAGCAGTTTATGCTGTTTAAAAGTAGATGATGTGTAAGAGCCACTTAAGTTCCAGAAGTGCTACCTGTCATTATATCTCCCACAACACTGAGAGAAATTAGGTATCTGAAAAGCTGTAATGTGCCTTTTACTTGGAGTGCTGAGGCTTTAATTTCCTCTCTGTGGCGTGACTCTGATGTGATGGTGCCTGTCTGTTTAATCTGAATATGATACTTTTTCTTCATAAAAGTAAAATATAAAACCCAAAGAAATCTCTCCTCCATTTGCATTTATACAGTCCATTAAAAATACAGCACTTTCAAAAATGTCCATTATATACACAATATGCCAGTTTCCTGTATTTTAAATCTTCATAGCAGGACAGTAAAAGGAACTTCCTCTTCTTCACTGTCTACTGAAGTATCAGTGAGACAGAATTAGATTCCAAAATGATAGACTAATATGCATATAAAATTTTAGACAGAAATGACCCATTACTCTGAAGTGGTAGCATCTGTTTCAGGAATATTAAAAGAAAGTAAGAGAAAAATTTGGGAGGGGGATTTTTGTAAAATAATTCTAGAAGCCTGTTACCCTATAGGGCTAGAAAGAATCAAAATATGAAAATTTAGCTGGTGCAGTATAGACCAAGAACTCACGTCTGACTCAATTCTTAGAAAGCTACAGTGGAATTGTGGATGGAAGCCTGAACTGAACTATTTACTCTGCTCCTTCTAGAATTCTAAAAAGAAATACCGCAATGTCCACTACTTTATGAACAGGGCCCAGAGAGCTTCCAGAGCCTTTTGGATTAGTTGTAAGTTTCCGATGGATCTTTAGTCCATGGAATGAGTCACCTTAAGCCCAAAGAGGCTGGATTTGTCCCATCAAACACAGTGTCAGCCAAAGAAGAAAGCAGTCATGCCTGAGAACAGCGGTTTTCAGATTTCCAACTGGTGTGCCCAGCACACTGGTGTGCCACGAGAGGATCTTGGGTGTGCTACGAAAATTTGGAAAGATAATTAATTAAATTATTTTCAAAAGAAGCTCACAGCATAGTAATTATGTATATATTTTTTAACTCTTCTTTTTTGAACAACAGAATTTAAGTGAGCTACAGAAGTTTGACTATAGGTTCGAGTGTGCTGTGCAATAAAAAAAGGTTGAAAAACACTCATTTACAATAAAATTACAGACATTGCTGCCAGGAACCAGTCCCAATACAATATGGGTTTCCTTCTAGCGGCTTGGTGGTGCAGAGAGACCTATGGAAATTACAGGAAAGATTAGACAGAGACAAAGACAGAGTTTTTAAGAGCAGCGGGGACTCAGGGGTGGGGGGCACACCCTTCTTGGTGAGTCTTCCAGTGTGCCGCCCCAGTACCAGGCCAGCTCTGTATTTATTTCATACGTCAGTGTTTCAATCACAAATCTCACGAAGGCAAGCAAACAATCCCGTCATGGTTCTTGCTGCACTTGCATCTCTTTAACTAAAGTAATTCTTTAACTATATTAATTGCATGGATTTACTTGTCTTAAGGTGTTTATGATCTTAATACAAACAGAGTCTAGATATTTAAACAGCCCAGGAGCAGGACATCAGAGAAATACCCCATTCGGCCCATGGTCACAAATCACAGACATGATTTTTTAATTCCCTGAAAGCCTTGTATCCAGACAGGAGACCCTTTGGCCAAACTAAGGTGACAGAAGAAAAGAGATATTTCATCTCCTTAGCTAGTCCAGAGCAATTCTTGCTGTGTTCAACAAAGTTTAAACATTCTACACTCTTCTTCTCTCTCTCTCTTTTTTTTTTTTTTTGTAGAGACAGAGTGAGTCACTTTATCAACTTTGGTAGAGTGCAGTGGTGTCACAGCTCACAGAAACCTCCAACTCACCTGAGTTTAGGCGATTCTCTTGCCTCAGCCTCCCGAGTAGCTACGACTACAGGTGCCCACCCCAACACCTGGCTATTTTTTTGTTGCAGTTCGGCAGGGCAGGGTTTGAACCCACCACCCTTGGTGTGTGGGGCAGGTGTCCTACCCACTGAGCCATAGGTGCCACCTGACAATCTACACTCTCCTGAGCCGGCAGCCCCATCCTACCAGACAATCTCTGCAGAGGCCTGCAACCATGGCCAGGGCGGCTAAGGGGGAATCTTCAGCAAGATAGCTTTCAAAATATTATTATTATTTGTTTTGTTTATTTTTTTCTATTTGAAATAATTTACTTTTTGGCTGGTAAATGAGATCAGAGAAAGTACATTTCAACTTATGCTTTTCAGAAATTATGATTATAATACAATTTCACAAATAAGACTCATTTAAAAACTCTACACTAGCCAAAACTATATCAAATGTTCTAAAAATAATTATTGTCTTTTTTCTTTTCTTTTATTAAATCATAACTGTATATGACAGTGCTTGGCATTGAAATCTAGGGGTTTTTCCCAAATCAACTTTTTTCCTATTTTTGTTTTCCTTTTGTCCATTCTCTGCAATCCTATTCCTAATTAAATTTCTAATGAACTTACAACTAATGATTGAATATTGGTTTCAAGCTTAGAAAATCATTATTACTCATAGTGCAGGCACATTGAGATATGACCCTTCCCTTAAGTATTCCCACATGTGCTCTTCACATCCCCATAATCAGGCAGTAAGGAGAGGTGTTTCAGGAAAGAACCACTGAAAAATGCTGGCTTTAATCCCCGATGCCCCAATAGACCTGGAGGATTTGAGGCACAGCCACCTGGCCAAAGAAGCACTGTCTTCCCTTTCACCTCTGCGTTCCTGTCCACTCATAGCTGATGAGGGTGAAGCAAGTTCAGTGGATGCAGGAGGGCTGGGTAGGGGAAGAGGAAGACGGAAAACCAACCACTTCCAGGGATCCTCAAACTTTTTAAACAGGGGGCCAATTCACTGTCCCTCAGACTGTTGGAGGGCCCGACCGCAGGCCCTGGGACCAGTCAGCTGCTAAGCAGGACAGGCCAGCAGCAGCAAAACACCCGGCGGGCTGTATAAATGTCCTCAGCGGGCTGCATGTGGCCTGTGGGCCGTAGTTTGAGGGTGCCCGATTCTCCACCTCAGATACACCAAGCAAGAGGCTAACAGTGGTTTTCAACCTTCCTAATGCCACAGCCTTTAATACATTTCCTGGTCATGACCCACAGGTTGAGAACCCCTGGTAGCAGGAAGAGAAAAAAAGAGCCAATGTTAAATCAATTCATAACCCCAAGATGTAAACATACGTGTGAGTGGATCCTCTGCTGACTTAACACATAGCTTTTGTTTCATATGAAGAGTTTTCTCTTATTCATGAATTATCAGGAGAATTATCATCCTGCATTTGTCTACATTCAAGGGCAGGGGAGGTTATAATATTGAACAAGTGATGATAGGAGATGAAATAAAGTTGTATTTTGACCCCAATTTTTCTGTTATTTTATCTATCTTGATATATATATATGTATATATATTCATACATATATGTTCTACACATATGACATTGAAGACTTTTTCATAAGTATGAAATAACAGAATAAATTATGTACATCTTTTATTTCTTATAACATGTAAACTTCATTTATTGATATTACTTTTTATGCAGCTTTATTTATTAAAATGTAATAACATGTAGAATTGAAAACTGATCTAATGAAGAATCGTTAGTTGATCTGCAGCCTTATTAACGAAACTCTAAATGTATTTCTCTGAAGTCCAGGAAAGGTCAAGGAAGAGAAAATTCTTGCAACTGCTTATATTCCAATATTGTTTTACTTTGTTTCTGTCTCCAAGAAATAACTTTTTAATTATACGTATTAAATTAAGTTTTGGCCCTGAAAACGCATCTGCCCTTGAGTCCTTGTGGAAGAACTGTGGCCTAGCTGAGTACGTAAACTAACTAACAACCTAACTGCGGAGGGCACTTCTGCAACAAATCAGCCTTTGCAGCAGCTGAGACTGCAATCATTGGTCAATCTCAACTGATCGAATAAGGCCAAGCCGTAACCCATTAAGCTGTCTCTGTATGTCATTTCTGCTTTGTGTCCAGAAATGTCTCACCATTGTGCCACCCTGGAGTTCTTATTCCTGAGTCTGAGGGCTGGCCCATTTGCACATTTTTACTGCAGTAGTGGTTTTATTCTCAATTAAACTCTGCTAAATTTAGTTTGTCTAAGGTCTTTTTCCTTGAACATATGATTCCAGGATTCTTTAATACATGTCTTACTCTGTGTCCTGGTAGTAGGAGTAAGTACAAGCCACTTAAACCATGTTAAGCATCAATCTCTAGAAGCTGTAAATACTACCTTAAAAGAATGAAGAAACCATGTAGATAGGATTAAGTTAAGGATCTTGACATGTGGCATTATTTTAAATTATCTCTGTGGGCCTTAACTGAAATCCCAGGTTTCCTCACAAGAAAGACCAAAGGGAAACTGATGCTCACAGACGAGAAGCAGGCATGTGATCACAGAGGGAAACTTGGTGTGATGGGGCCACAAGCCAAGGAATGTTATCAGCTCCCAGGAACTGGAAGAGGCAAAGGGCAAGCTTTTTCCTGGAGCATTGGGAGGAAAGTTGGCCCTACTAACTTGATGACTGCTCAGAAAGACTGATTTCAGACTGTTGGCCTCCAGAACTGGGAGAGAATACATATTTCTGTTGTTCTAAGCTACATGTTTGTGGCAATTTGTAATAGCAGCCACAGGAAATTCCTCTTTCTCTCTCTGTGTTTCTCTCCTCCACCTCTTGTCTCAGCCTCCCAAGTAGCTTTACGACAAGCACCCACCACAATGCCCAGCTATTTTTTTGTTTTTAGTGATAAGATCTTGCTCTGGTCTCAAACCTGTTAGCTGAAGCAGTCCACCCACTTCAGCCTCCCAGAGTGCTAGATTGTAAGCTCAAGCCACCATGCCCAGCTCCAGCGGCTTTTAAATTAGGATTCCCTTAGCCTTACAGTTTCTCTGGATCTAATTAAAGGACCTTGGAAGAACCAGTGGTCCCTGGTTGTGGATGAGTGGAGAGACTTGCTTTTAATTATAAAATAATAATAATAATACTGAATTCTTGAAAAGGTCTGTTGACATTGCAAGTATATTATTGGCAGTTTAACCAAAGGTCCTTCCTTCCTATTTTCCACGAGGGCAGAACCTTGATGTTTAAAAGTGTCTATACTTTTCCTCAGACATAGTGTTCAATTAAGAAAGTTGCAAGTCAAACATTCACCTTGTAATTGATGGTTTTCAGAGAAGATAAGTGACTTTTTTTTTAGTGAAAAATGCATGAAGAGAGAAATGCTTAGGGTGGGCAGTAATGGGAGAATTTGAGAAAAAGGTATTTTCAAAAAATATTATCTAGAGATCAATAATTCTTCCATTTTCATTTTGGACCCGGAAATGATATAGCCTTCTTGTCTGGAAGGGCATTACAGGAAGGATCAAAGCTTACTCACATGTGGCAGATGGCAGAGCACAGAAACGGAAAGAGCCCAAACCCATGATGATATCACGGTGACAATGAATTAATGCCCCATGAGAGATGTAACTGCATTTTTAAACCACTCTGAGTTTGTTCACTTTTAATTAAATTATATTGAAATTTCTCCAACATCTAAGTAAGATGTATTTTAAAAATAATTGTGTACATATAAAATCAGAATTAAAATGATTATAAATAAAACTAAGACAGGAAAAAATTACATAAGGGTATCAATATTTATAACATCTTTATCTTAGCAGCTTTTAGCCTAACAGTCATTGAGTGCACACAAATACAGAATATAAAAATAATGTACAATCTTTCTTAACAAAGGAAGACAGAGTCATAGATGAAAAATATGTATTCTGTATAAAATATAAATGAGAACGATCACTGCCTAGTGATCTTCAAGGGAAAATGACTCATAAAGTCATCTTTCCTCCTTATTTTTATAGCACATTTTTCTATAATTAAATGTTGAATAACAGACATTTAAGAAAAACAATAATGTTGCCATGTCTCTTATATTTCAAAGCTGTATTTAAAAAGAGTAAATCTATCTTGAAAAAAGATGTTGCAAGATGTTCTAAATACACACACATGCGCCACGTGTACATGTACACAGAGGGTATCAAAAAGGTGTACACATTTTAAGAAAGGAAAGACCTGTATTACAATTGTAAAATTCAAGTCATCCTTAGCTTCTGCAATTACAAATACGATATGTATGTTGCGTGAAGGTCGCCTGCACAGGTGCGTGATGTGGTGCAGCAGAGGTAAGACCTGCAGAGAAATGTTGGAGAATAAGGGACTGGAGCTCTCTCTGGCAGACCAGCAAAATTCCTTATTCTACCAAAGCTTATATAGACAACCACATTTACACACAATTAATCAATAAACAAGTGACTTAACAAGGTCCTGACACAGGACCGGCACTGCCTGGTGCCAAGGAGTTTGTTGAGTAGCGATAACCATTCCACTAACTTTATCTATAACTATTCTTAAACCTGATAATGAAGACAAGACCACAAAGCAAGTTTCTGGGAGAATAAGCTGATTGAATGCTTGACCTTCAACCCACCATCTGGAGGCAGTTATCCATCCTAGGGAGTAGTCTGGAAATTCCTGACATACCCTCCCTCCACCCGACTCAGCCCTGAATCATTCCTACATGATAAGGTCCTGAGCCACATAGGGAGTTCTATCCAGGTCTTTCAACATTCTACTCACAAAAGACTTCAAACTTGCTCTCTCAAAATGGAACTATTTAAAGGCTTACTTATAGGCCTTCCACCTATAATATAAGTTAACAAATTTTATCAGTATGTACACAGATTTAATAGAGATTTTTTGCCACCCTCTGTGTGCATATATATATGTGTGTGTGTGTGTGTGTGTGTGTGTGTATACACTTAGTACTTTTATTGCAGGAAGTCATAGCATTTTTAAGGTAAATCTTTTTTGTTATATAAGAACACAATGTGGGTGGTGCCTGTGGCTCAGTGAGTAGGGTGACAGCCCCATATACAAAGGTTGATGGGTTCAAACTGCAACAAAAAATAGCCAGGCATTGTCGCAGGTGCCTGTGGTCCCAGCTAGTCAGGAGGCTGAGGCAAGAGAATCACCTAAGCCCAAGAGCTGGAGGTTGCTGTGAGCTGTGATGCCATGGTACTCTACCGAGGGCGACAAAGTGAGACTCTGTCTTTAAAAAAATAATAATAACACAATGCCTTTTTATAAAAAGTGTGTCAAGAGAAAAGGAAAGATAAATTTACTGATTTCTTTGCCCTCCTGTGGCAATCAGTTAACTTGCTGGTTGTAGAATATTTTTCTCTAGAAAAGAAATGTTTATGCATAATAAGTTATATCAAATACTTTCTAATATCAGGTAGTGCATGTGTAGATAAAAAGTAATAGAGAATTAAGATGACTACATACATAATAGTGAAAAATTATTTCCAAGTTATTTTAAAAGAAGATGATTAGATTTTTTGTATGGAAAAATAAATTTAAGAGTATTTGAGAACAAGATATTTTAAATATTCTTGTAATACCTTTTATTTTAAATAGTAAATATTTTAATAGCCACTTGGTATATTTTCATCAACTGAACATTCTCATGAAAATAAAAATAATAACAGAATATCTCCATGTTTCCTAGCCTTATAACATGATAGTGAGACTTTGGTGTCAAAACGTGCATCACACTTTGCTATTATACTCCCCTTGACTATTGCTATTATCTAACAGCTCTTGGTAATGCATATGAAAATGTGTTTGACTGTTTTTTCCAGTAGGATTTTCCTGATGCACCTCAGCACTTAGCAGGTGAACATCTGATAACTGAAATCTAAAAAGAAGCATTTGAGAAAACATTTAGATTTGTACATCAAATACCTACTATATATTTTTATGTGAGAAAGAGGGAATAAAATATATTTGTTTTGTTTCTTAGAAGTTTACATTTGGTACAGTAGAAAGAAAATGGGTGGTTAAAAACTAATTCAGCTGAGTTCACATTCCAGATTCATCACTTATTACTTAATGATAAAATATTACAAACTTCAGTTTTTCCAGTATGCAATTCATAACTAAATGAAAGATGTCTTGTAAAGATCAAATGAGGACTATGGATCAACCCTTTACAATGAGTTATCAATTTATTTATTTTTTGAGACAGAGTCTCAAGCTTTCCCTTTGAGTAGAGTGCTGTGGCATCACAGCTCACAGCAACCTCCAACTCCTGGGCTCAAGCGAGTCTCCTGCCTCAACCTCCCAAGTAGCTGGGACCACAGGCACCTGCCACAATGCCTGGCTGTTTTTTGGTTACAGCCCTCATTGATGTTTTGGTGGGCCCGGGCTGGATTCACACCTGCCACCTTAGTTGTATGTGGTTAGTTCCTTAGCCACTTGAGCCACAGGCACTGAGCCATGAGTTCTCAATTTAAAAATCCCTCCCATGATAGATGTAAAATCTAAACAGTAAGAATTGAACGACATAGCAGAGATCAGAGAAAACATCTTTATGCATGAAGAGACAGAATAGAGTCACAAAACAGCAAGCATAGGTGAGGCCACGTATATTTAGGATATGAAATTATGAAGCAGGCTGTTGTGTGGAGGTGCAAAAAGAACTCAACTGAAAAGTGAGTTCCATCCAGGTTTGGAGACTAAACCCAGGCACTGGGGTAAAAGATAATTCAAACTAACCATGAAATGAAGCTGAGAATAACAGAAAGGTGGGAGGCTAAGACACAATTTTCCTATCAGACCTAAACACACATGCTGTTGGATGTGCCATATTCCAATATCTTGAGATCATTCAGAAGTATCTATCTAAGGTATGGTTGTATTGGAGGATAATATGGGCTCATTGAGGTAACTACAAAAATAGTAATCAGAGCAGGGTGAAACTTGAAAGGGAGCTGGAGATTAATAGGAAAAAAGGTACAAAAGGAGAAAATGAAAGACAGTGACTCTACTAGGAAAGACCTTAGAAATAAAAATCCCAAAGCATGTGACAAAAACCTAACACTAAAAAAAATAATTAGCAAAATACAAAATTCAGAAGAGGAATTTTCCAATAGCAAATTCAAAGTAACCATTCTTAATATATCCACAGAGAAAAATAATAATATGTGTATAAAATAAATCATCAAACCAATTAAATTGGAATGGAAAATCCATCATATTAGGGTGGATATGAAGAACTTAAAATACTGTCATTGATTAAGCTATGAAATAGGATAAAATCAGCTAAATGCAAAGGATAACTCAGAAGATAGTTAAGAATTATGTAAATGATGCAGAATGCAGAAACAAAGTTATTTTTATAATATGCAGAACAGCAGTTAAGATGAAGAATCTACAACAATAATCTAAGGAAAATGCAATAGAAGGAAATGAAAGAAAGGACAAAACCCCAATCTTTAAAATCATACTTACTAGCATTCTCCAAAACTTAGGAATTCAGGAAATACAAGATCTGGGTAAAAAGCATGACACTAAAAATAGTTTCACACAGTCACACCACACTTATCTCTAGAGCATCAAAGTTAAAAATAAAATCTTGAAAGTCTACAGAGATGAAGGACAAATTACGTACAAAGCAATGGCATTTTGGCTGCCATGGAATTCTTACCAGTATCAACAGACATTACAGAAAAGTAAAGTAATGGGTTAAAATGCTTATCATTCTAAATTTTATAATCAGAAAAAAGTAACATGTCATAGGTAAAGGAAAAATAAAAAGGTAAGATAATTTAACATGCACAGACTATTACCTTTAAATTTTATTTTATTTATTTATTTATTTTTTGCAGTTTTTGGCCAGGGCTGGGTTTGAACCTGCCACCTCCAGCATATGGGGCCCGGCACTCTACTCCTTTGAGCCACAGGCGCCACCCACTAAGTTAAATTTTAAAGAACAGATTTTAGTCTTAATGAAAAGAGAACCCAGAGAAGAAGCATAACACACAAAGAATAACAATGAGATAAGAAGTTAATAAGTCATTTTGTTAAGGTGTTGTCATGATGATGATGATGATGATGATAAATTCCACGTTTACAAACAGAATCACTAACTCTCTAACATCCATGATGTGCTTGAGAGGCCTATAAATAGTTAAGGGATGATAAGTTTCTTATGATTGTGAATGAAATAAACATATGGATCAACAGCAGACTTTATTTGATCCATTAAAGGCAAATTTACAGATTAAAATTTAGAAGAAACTTGTACATGGAGCAATTTGAACCTTAAGATATTTAATGATGATTACAAATAATAGCTCGCTAAATAACATAATGAGTTTATCATATAATTAAATTAACGAACAAGGAAAATAATTAAATAAATGGGAAAGAAGAAAACGCTCTTCTATGAATGCAGATAATACATGTGGAAGGAATGGTGAAGTCAGGAAATTACCAATGGTTACTAAATGCCATATGTTAAAGTTTTATGAGGAAGCAGATATTTACCTAATTTTACTTTATCTTATTGAAAATTATTTTAGCTACAAAAAGAAAAAGAAGAACTTTAAAATAAAGAAATCTGAGGCACAGTGCCGTAACTCAATGATCTAAGTTTGCATCACCAGTAAGGAGGCAACCCAACATCTTGTGGCTATTGATATGATACACTAAAAGTGACATTATATCATGTTTATGGTATTTGTGCTGAAAGTTTATAACCTGAATTGATGATAATGAATCATCTCACAAATGCAAATTGAAGGAAAGTCTTCAAAATAAAAAAACTAGTTATAAACATTATTAAGACATTTGACAAGTTTTAAATATGGACTATGAAGTATGTAACGGTATTTTAATGGCATTAAATGTCCTGGTTTTTGATTTTTGAAATATGCTTATGGAGGAATATCCCTGTTATTAAGAAGATTTTAACTAAAAATAAACACATTCTTCTAATACTCAAATGCCTCAAATAATCTGTCAAATTCATGTCAAAAATGTGTATATGTTACAAATAATATTCATTACAAGTTACTTAGGTACATATTTATACATAACCCAAGAAAAGTGGAGAAAGAGATAAAGGACATATCTTTGGAGATGAGGGACTTAATCTACAACTTTCATATGAATAGAAATATAAAAAACATTGAGGGGAAGATGAAGATAAAGAGGCAAAGTCAAAGGAGTATAAAACCCCAAAATAAGATAGATAATTTTAATAAGTAAAATACATTGATAAAATTCAGCATCCTTTTCTGATAAGAACTCTTAAGAAATTAAGCATAGATGGGACATTTCTTTTTTTTTTTTTTTTTTAGACAGAGCCTCAAGCTGTCCCCCTGGGTAGAGTGTTGTGGCATCACAGTTCACAGCAACCTCCAACTCCTGGGCTCAAGCGAGTCTCTTGCCTCAGCCTCCCAAGTAGCTGGGACCACAGGCACCTGCCACAACGCCCGGCTATTTGTTTGTTTGTTTGTTTGTTTGCAGTCATCATTGTTGTTTGGAGGGCCCAGGCTTGATTCGAACCTGCCACCTTCAGTGTATGTTACTGGTGCCTTAGCCACTTGAGCCACAGGCGCCAAGCCAGATGGGACATTTCTTAAACTGATAGAAGCCATCTATGACAAACTCACAGCTAATATTAAATTGAATGGAATAAAATTGAAAGCATTTTCACTTAGAACTGGAACCAGACAAAGATGTCCACTATTGCCACTGTTATTCAACATAGAGCTGGAAGTTCTAGCCAATGCAATTAGAAAAGAGAAGAATATTAAGGGCATTTAAATGGGGGCAGAGGAAGTCAAACTCTCATTATTTGCTTATGATAAGATCTTATACTTACAGAATCCCCGAGACTCAACCACAAGACTTCTGGATCAAGAAGTACAGTAACGTCTGAGGATATAAAGCAGTGTCCACAGGTCAGTAGGCTTTGTATACATCATTAACAAGGAACTCAAGAAGAAAATCATGGATGTAATGCCCTTCATGGTAGCCTCAAAGAAAATGAAATACCTAAGAATATATATCTCAAAGGAAGTGAAGGATCTTTACAGAGAGAGAACTATGAAACCCTAAGAAAAGAAATAGCGGAAGATATTAACAAATGGAAGAACAAACCGTGCTCCTGGCTAGGAAGAATAACCATGGTTAAAATGTCTATGCTACCCAAAGCAATCTAAAGATTTAACAGAATTCTCATTAAAATACCAACAGCATACTTTGAAGAACCTGAAAAAATAGTTCTTTTCTTTGTTTTGTTTGGAACCAGAAAAACCTCAGCATAGCCAAAGTAATACTTAGTTAAAAAACAAAACAAAACAGGAGGCATCACTCTACCAGACTTCAGGTTATATTACAATTTCACAGTGATCAAAACAGCATATTTCTACAAAAATAGAAACACAAGTCTGTAGAACATAATTGAAATCCCAGAGATGAAACTAGCCTTTTATCATCATCTGATTGTTGATAAGCCAAACCAAACTATACATTGGGAAAAATAATTCCTATTCAATAAATGTGTTGGGTGAGCTAGTTAACCACATGTAAATGACTGAAACTGGATCCTCACCTCTCACCACTTACAAAAATCAACTCAGATGGATAAAAGATTTAAATCTAAGACATGAGATGATAAAAATTCTAGAGGAAAGCCTACGAAAAACTCTAGATGATATCAGCCTGGGGAAAGATTTTATGATGATGACAGCATTAGCAACAGCAACATCAACAAGAATAAATCAGTGGGACATAATTAATCTGAAAAGCTTCTGCACAGCTAAGGATACAACAATCAAAACAAACAGACAACCTTCAGAATGAGAAAAGATATTTGCATGTTATGTATCTGAGAAAGGATTGGTAACTACAATCTACAGGGTATTCAATCATTAACAACAGAAAAAGAGTAAACACTCCCTTCTATGACTGGACAAGAGATAAGAACAGAACCTTCTCTGAACAAGGCAGATGAATGGCCAACAAACACATGGAAAAAGCGCTCATCATCCCTAATCATCAGAGAAATGCATATGAAAACCACCCTGTTATATCGCCTAACTCCAGTGGGAATAGCTCACATCACAAAATCTCAAAGTTGCAAACGTTGGTATGGATGTGGAGAGAAGAGAACACTGTTGCATTGTTGGTGGGATTACAAATGAATACAACCCTTATAAAGAAAAAATTGTGGAGAATCATCAAAGACCTAAATGTAGACATTCCATTTGATCCTGCAATTCTATTACTAGGAATCTACCTAGGAGAAAAAAAAATTATTTTATCATAAAGACATTTTCATTAGAATGTTTATTGCAGCTCAATTCACAATTACCAAGACATGGAATTAACCCATGTGCCCAAGAACCATGAATGGATTAATAAACTGTGGTATATGCATACCATGGAATGCTATTCAGCTATAAAAAAGATGGTGAATTTACACCTTTTGCATTTACCTGGATGGAGTTGAAACACATTCTTCTTAGTAAAGTGTCACAGTAATGGAAATGCAACTATCCAATATACCCAATATTAATATAAATCTAATAGAAAAATAACGGCATGCCCATACAAGCAAATCACACAAGTATATTCAAGTAGTGGGAGGGAAGAGGAGGGAAGGGGAAGGAGAGGAGGGAAAGGAACTGGTAAGCTCTCTCCTGATGGACGCATTGTGAGGGTGCACAGCATACCCCCAGGATGAAGGGCTCAACTGCCTCAACTGCAACTTGAACTTCACCTTCAAAACATAAGCAAGGTAATCTAATCATCTGTACCCTAATATTAATCTGAATTGAAGGAAGGGAGGAAGGAAGGAAGGAAGAAGAGAGAGAGAGAAGAAAAGAAAAGACAACAGAAAAATTCATTGCATAAATGATACTCAAACCCAGTATATTAAGCAGTAGGCTTGGCTTAGTTACTGACTAAAGTTTCAGGAAATCATGCATATACTGTGCTTATCAGCATCTCTTAAAAACATCAGTAACTTTTTGTTTTTCTTGTTTAATGGTTAAATTATTTCAAACATATTGCGGTTTATCTACAGAAAAATTAGTGTATGCTGTCTTAATGCAGCAGTTCCCTAAGTATTTTAAAAATGTTGTCAAACAATAATTCCAAAAAGGATATTGTGTCAGAAAACTTCTGCCAGAGGTTAGTAATGCCTCCTAAGGTAATGTTGTACCTTACTACATTTTAAGATTTTTTTAAACTTTGAAATATATTTACTTCATTATCAGAAGCAGCTGAAGTAGCAAAATATACTCCTCACAATTCCAGTTCTTAGAAAACATTCACAAATAATTCAAAGTCTAAAAGTGAGACACAGACGCAAGGATAGCATTATTTTCTGGGAGGGTCTTGAATCTGCCAGTTGCAGCTTTCCCATTTCTCTTCTCTGGTATGTGTTTTGATTTCAAAGTGACAGATGATTGTTTTAAAATGTGTGCATATTAATATTGGTCTCAGAAGAAGTTGCTTTGTTGTTTCTTAGTTTCACAACCTATAGGTCACAAACACAGAGATGGAATATGTTGATAATTTCTATCCTCCAGCAAACCCACACCCAAATTCATGAACCCTCATTTTATTTTCTCCAAGAAATGTAGACAGACCTGGACTACGTTCCTGAATAGAATGTTTTAGGTAAGGCTCCCCTAATAACTTTCCATGAATAAAGTTATTAGGCTGTACATAAGGAATTCAGATGGAGATCACTCTCCTCTTGGGGATTGCCAATGCCAATTTTCTTTGGGTACTTGCAAGGGGGAAGTTGAAGGTCATAAGCCACCTGTTATGCAAATAAGTAGCATATTACAGGAATAGTATCATTTGCAGAGTATATCAAAATAATCTGATTAATGGGATTAATTTATTATTTTTCATAATTTATAAATGGACAAACTTAAAATATTTTTCTTTTTTTTTCTCTCGGTTCAAGATAGCATCACACTAAAGTTTTATAGGAAATTTTCTTATTAAGTCAAGTAGTTGTCCCTATAATCATTGTAAATAGCATGATAGGCATATAGAAAGTTAAAAAGGTGGATATGGGCATAGTATTGACTATGTTATCTTAAAATCTGTCTCCTCAAGATAAAGCTAATATACAGAGATTTCAATTTTTGTTCAATCTGTAATTTGTTAACCTATTTTTTTCTATTCAAGGAAATTATCACTGACAATCCCCTAGTAAGTTCAAATTTACAATTAATCTTGTTTTTTGAAAGTGAAAAGAACGTATAATTGACAGTTTAATCCCCACTGATAATTGTATTTGTTTAATTAACTTAAAATAATCCTACTCTTTCCCCTGTATTTTCCACCTAAATATGAAGTACTAAGATTGGGCATTAAATAACCTGTTTCTTTGATGCGCTCTATTATGGTAATAACTCTTTGGTTTTCTAGTCAAGGATGCTTTCGTGGCAATGCAAAAATGTATTATAGAAGATGGTTATCAGTAGAGAAGGGGCTAAGTAGAAACCTATAATCCATACAAGCAAGCATCTTCAGAACCAAATTCAGATGAGTGATCCCAGTACCTGATTTTAACATTACATTAAGACTACAAAGAAGAAATTCAAGAACCTATCAGAGAAATTTACCACAGAGATTGAAATAATAAATAAAAAAGTCAAGCAGAGCTCTGGAGCTGAAAAATTCAATCAAAAACTAAGATATACATTAGTCTCTCAACAGTAAAACTGATCCAACAGAAGAAAGAATTAGTGAGCTTGAAGACAGGCTATTTGAAAATATATGGTCGGAAGAGGAAAAAAACAAAAGAATCAAAAGGAAGGAAGGAAGCGTGCATAAATAGCCTCAAAATGGGCAAATCTAAGAGTTATCAGCCTTAAAAAGAATAGAGAGAGAGATATTGGAGCATAAGGTTTATACAACTAAAAAACCATAATAGAGAACGTTTCAAACCTAGAGAGTGATATCAATAACACAAGAAGGTCACAGAATACCAAATAGATTTCACCCCCATAAGACTACCTGAAAGCATTTAATAATCTAGCAATCTCCCTTAGTCCCAGATAAAGATCCTAAAGTAAGCAAGAAAAAGGAAGTATTTCATAAGCAATTAAACATCTGACAACTCTGCTTACAAATAAATAAATGAACAAAGAGAAATTTAATAGAAATTCTATACTTTAACGTTACTCCCAAACTTTTTATCTTTTTGTTCTTTCTGTTGTTAAGTTTTTATACACTCTATTTCTTAAAGGGAGGAAGGGAAGGAGGGAGGAAGAGAGGCATTTTTTTTGTTTGTTTGTTTTCTGTCCTTCAGAAATTACCAGTGGGCAGAGAACTCTGGTATAGAACTAGCAATAGACAAAAAGTAGTTAAAAGAAGAGGTCGTAAACTAAAATCATAATAAATAATACATTAATAATTTACACTTAAGATAATTAACAGTCTTTGATAAGTATGTAGTATGATAGATATAAATTCTGAAGTAGCAGGCTGTGTCTTTGGGAAAGGAAAAGGTATAACACTGAATTTCACCAATCCATTAAATAATTGCCTGATTGAATTAACTTATATGGTTTGTTATTTTTTTCTGATTGAATTAACTTAGATGGTTTTTTTTTCTGTTTTTTCAATATTATTTTTCCTGTGTCCCTCCTTGTCATCATACGTGTAATGACTATTAATTTTGAACACATGATAAAATTGTTTAAGATGTATGTATATATTTATACATTTAACATATTTTAAATTCTTTAAAGGAGAGTTACTGTGTCGAGTAACTCATAAATGGAGTTTTATGTTTACTTTTCTCACATCTGTCCATGTTTGGATTTTACAGTTAAAATTTTCACATATTAGTTTAAGGAAGAGGATGTAACAGCTGAATTTAAATAGGCTGAGCATACTTAAAAACAAAAGATGAAAGAAAATAAAATTATCCAAATTAAATTAAACCACTACATAGTAGTGTTCCAGTCTTCCTTTGGCTTTGTTTGTGGAGATTTAGACATGGCTGTCATCAACCACATTTTTCAGTTATAGTATTTCAAAGAGATTTTAGAGTAGTTTGTGTTGTAAAATAAGAAGAAATTGGATTTGAGACCTTTATGTTGACCTATTCTTCAATCGCTAATGAAATAATTTTCCTGTGCCTTCAGATCCCCTTAGAACTTTATCATTTACTCCATGAAGGTAAGATTAGTCACTGGTGTGCTTCCTGGCTTCCTGCAGGTGACTTGTCCTGTCGCCTTCAGGTTATCTACTTGGTAAATGAGAATTATGTAACATTACGGGTTTTCAGGCTGTACTGAAAGTTACCAAGAATGAAGATGTCTCTAAACTTAGTTCAAATTCTTTTGGAGAAATAGCTTTTCTCTACCTTTCCCCTAAAAATATTGTTTCTTTTGAAAAAGTGAGACTGCATCTCTCCTAAAAATAGAAAAACTGAGGCAAGGGGATCACTTGAGCCTGAGTTGGAAGTTGCTATGATGCCAAGACACTCTACCGAGGGCAACAGCTTGAGACTCTGTCTCAAAAAAAAAAAAAAAAAAAAAAAAACCAAATCCAAATGCAGACCTTATACCGTTCAGAAAAATTAATTCATAGGACTAAATTAAAAAACAAAAATTTTAAATTCTCAGAAGTTAACCTGGGAAAAAATGCAAGTGACTTCATT
>CAUYTI010117354.1:0-24201 GCA_963575145.1 Galago senegalensis
CAGGAGACTCGCTTGAGCCCAGGAGTTGGAAGTTGCTGTGAGCAGTGAAGCCATAGCACTCTACCCAGGGGGACAGCTTGAGGCTCCGTTTCAAAAAAAACAAAAAGTTATTTAAAAATAACATCAGGAAGCTGAGGCAAGAGAATCGTTTGAGCCCAAGAATCACGAGGCTGCCATGAGGGCGATAAAGTGAGACTGTCTCAAAAAAAAAAAATCAAAATAACACATTGTACATTAATATATCAACTAGCATAATTTAATTATTATCATTATTCATCAGGTTACTAAGGAAAAAAATAATATAGGCATATCTAGTGCAGTGTAGGGACATATTTGGCAAACAACACAGGTTATTATTTCCGTCCCTGAAACACACCCGGTCCTCAGGGTAGGTTCTAGTGCCCTGAAGCAGAGTTCCCGCATCCCGCGTTGAGCAGTGTTCAGCAGAGCAATGGAGGGACTTCCCTCTGACGAATGTCCTTGCGTATCTCTTCCCATCACCTATGTAACTGTAACTGCAGCTTTGAAGTGGGGGACTTCACCTCCTCCGGGAAGCCTTCTCTGACTAACACAACCCCTCTCCCTACCCACAGCCGACCCCTTCAGGGTCTTTCCTCACACACACACCCCGCGCCCCCAGAGGGAGGTCTCTGTCCTCCCTTCCCTGTGGCCTGCAAGCTCTGCTCAGTTTTTGTAGCCCAAGGGCCACAGAACGGGGCTACCGGGGCTACCGTTCCTGGAGTGCTGGCCAAAGAATGAGCTGCTTCTTTAGGGTGCGGGGTTAATATCTGGTAGCAGGCCTCGCCCTCCACCCACACAAACGTCCAGAAGTTTCAGTTTCCCCTAATCATTAGGCTGACTTCCTGCACCCACAAAGAAAATCTGAAGACTTTCAGTTCCCCCTGTTTCCATCTCATTTCCCCTGCCGCCTTGCTCCATCCTAGGGGCAGCTGCCGCGGAGGGAATCCTCGCTGAAGCTGGGAGTTCCCAGTCCAGCAGGGCAGGCAGCGGGTATGCAAAGGACAGTAACACGGGCGGGCGGTGGGAACGCGTGCAAAGACAGCTGCAAAGTGTAAGGGAGCCCAAGCCACAACAGAGGGGACCAAACCACACCCGCTTCTGCAGGTGGCTGCACTGTGGCCGCTCAAGGCTAGAGGACTTTTGAACAGACAGTCCCAGTTGGAAAGCCCTGGGAGGGTCCGGGAGAGGTCCCCCAGGTAAGGGGATGGGCAGCAGCAGGTGCAGGAGGCTGGGACACTTGGGAGGGGCCCTAGAAACCTGGACCCCAATGGTCGTGTTGATGACAGTAGAGTCCGGACTGGGCTTCAGGCGATGTGGAGCATCTACAACGGAAGGACAAGGAAGGAAGGACGGGGCAGCGTGTGGCAGGGCAGGGAGAGAGGGGCATGCTGAACTGATCCTGGGGCCCAGAAAGGCTGGGAGGAGAAACACGGCAGTGCTAAAGAACACACTGAGGGCTATTCTTCAAAGGAGACGCTCTGCTTTTGTGGTCGTACACGAGTCTTTTTCTCACAAGTCTTTTCAGGAAGTAATCTTTCTTAGCACTAGACAAGTCACAACCCCCTTGTCTGCAGCAGGAGCACTAAAAATGAAAGCAGGGCTGGTGTGGGGCCAGGCCTCAATGACTGTTCTATTCCCTTAAGCCAACGGACAGTGACTCAGGGTGTGTGTGTGGGGGGAAGCTGATAGTGGCCCCAACTCCTCTCTTGAATGGGTTACAAGCACCCCCTGCCAACTGCCACTCCCACCCCATGTGGGAGCTTGAGCACTGCTGTCCTGGCAAGTCTGTACCTGACTTGCTAGAGAAACAGAGAGCTCCCCACCCTGCCCCAGCTCTGCTCCCAGGGGCTTTGAGACGCCAGGTGCAGCCTCCAGGGCCTTGGTCCCTGCTTGTACCAGCAGTAGGAGCATTACCTCATGGGCCCCCCAGCCCAATCCATACCACACAGACCCCTGCTCACTTCTTTTCTCCTGTACATTGTAAATACCATATTTATTTGTCTGATGTTTGCAAACCTCTGGTGAAAAGCATAGGAACTCAGGGCTTTCCTTCATGCTGCCCTGGGCCCCAGCTTGTCAGGCATGCAGGAAGGAGTGGAGATAGTCCCAGCATCTTCAGGAGCAGCGCCAGGGAAGCAGCAGGCCCTGCTCTTTCTCCTACTAGCCGTAAGCCTGAACTGCAACCAGGAAGGCAAGACCAGCACAATCACCAGACGCCTTGGCTGCAGTGACCTCTTTGTAGAGGCTGCCTTCCCTCCCCACTCCTTAATCCCACTAGTCCCCCTTTGGCGCTCTGAGCCTGAGCAGTGTGGTTTGCTCCCTCACATGGGGACTGAGTCAGCGGCCAGCAGGCTGTTTCTGTGGGTCCTATCTCTTCAGTCAGGAAGCCCCAGCAGGGCAGGGCAGGCCTGGCTATCCTGTCATCACTCTAGTACTCAGCTCAGGGAGGGGCACACAGCAAAGGCTTATTCAGAGATCCACTGGGGTACAGAGTGCAGGGTAGCCTGACTCAGCCTCTCTGTGGGCTGCTGGCTGGGATTGAAACTTCTTAGGGCCTTAACTCCCCATGGTACAGACCAGTGCCTCCTCCAAGAGCTCCCGCTCACTCCACCTCCTGGCTGGGCACCAAGCTTGGGGCTGGGCTACAGATGGTCACCCAAGGCCTCTACTTCAGGGCCCTGAGAACAGCCTCCAGCTTCATGGCCACAGCCAGGTCACCCTTCACCTTCAGCCGCCCATTCATGTAGGCCCCCAGGGGCCGTAGCTCTCTGCACAATAGGGCCTGCAGGTCTGCCTCTGCCATCTCCACCACCACATCAGGGACACCCTCAGGCACCCCATGTCCCACCTTTCCTCGCCCTGTGGGAGAAAAGAAAACAGTATTAGTAGAGGGACAACTAAGGGGGGAGGTAGGGGTTATGTTCCAATGGGAGGAGCAGATACACAGGGTAAGAAGTCAGGTTCTATTAATAACACCCTGGGGGTGGCGCCTGTGGCTCAGTGAGTAGGGCACCAGCCCCATATACCAAGGGTGGTGGGTTCGAACCTGGCCCTGGCCAAACTGCAACAAAAAAACAGCCAGGCATTGTGGCAGGTGCCTGTAGTCCCAGCTACTTGGGAGGCTGAGGCAAGAGAATTGCCTAAGCCCAGGAGTTGGAGGTTGCTGTGAGCTGTGACACCACAGCACTCTGTGGAGGGCAATAAAGTGAGACTCTGTCTCTAAAATAATAATACCCTAGATTTGAGTCCTACTGCTGTGTGACTACTTGGAGCCTCAGTTTCCAAATCTGTGAAATAGGGATGATGATTCCCTAAATCACAAATGAGAAGTAGCAAGATAATACACAGAGTGCTCAGTATAGAGCCCTTCTGCAGGGCGCCGGCACTAGAAGCCCAGCTGAGTTGTTCTGCTAACAGCAGGGAGACAAGGTCTGGATAATCACTGTTTGGAAACAGTGTCTGAGCCTGACTGCTATGGGTTCACCTCAAACTATTGGCAGGGGAAGGCAGGGGTAGTCGAAAATACTGCCATGGGGAAGGGAACAAGAGACCTGGGTGGTAGGGAGTAGGCAGGGAAGGCAGCTGCACCTGTAGTGAGGTCCAGGAAGTAGATGTTCTGGGTGCCACTGGGCAGGACGACATTGAACTGGTAGCAGGCCCCGACTTGGTTGACCAGGGCCTCGGACAGGAAGGGCTGTAGAGCAGTCAGCAGCCCCTCGGCCACAGGCTGCTTTGGGCTGGGCCCAGCCGCAACGTGAGGGACAGGTGCTTCAACTTCACTCACCATCTCCACGGTGTCCACTGTGGGTGGCCAACAGGGTGCGGAGGGAGACAGAGAAGAAGAGGCCAATGTGTTGACAAGGTCAAGTTCACTCACTGTGACTAACTTTTGTGGCAGGTTCCTCTTACATCCCTTTCAGGCTTCTCTTCAACCTCCTCCTCCACTAAAATGCTGCCGCTGAATGTTCAGCCTAAACCCCCAGCCCTGTTTAACTCTTTTATTTCCAGTGGTTTTGATGAATAACCACCATTGTTGTTGTTGTTGTTGCAGTTATCATTTTTGTTTTATTAGCTGGCCCAGGCTGGGTTTGAACCCTCCAGCTTCAGTGCATATGGCTGGCACCCTACCCACTGAGCTACGGGTGCCACCTGAATAACTACCATTTTGAAGTTGGTTTCTAGCCTCCCAGTGGTTTCTCAGCATAACCAACTGTTCCACTGTTGCTGCTGACCTATAGTGGTGGTCTATTGTACTTTCACTAAAACACTCTATAAACATATTCCTTAACTATATATTTATAATTAAAATAAAAAATATAGCATATATAATGCTTTTACTTCTTTGTAATCAAAGGGTTAAGCTACTCCAAGCTTCAGATGTAAAACTCTCTTTCAAGAAACCCTTCTGGAACTGTCTGTCACCTCCTCCCAAGGAGGCTGCCAACTGGTCTCTACATACTCAAATACCCCTAGACTCTTCTCATTGTCTTAGCTCTGGTCAGCTCTCAGAGTGGGTGAACAGCTGGCTGGGGTGTGCACTGAACACAGGTGTTTGGTTAAGGGAGTGAGTAGCAAAGTCTGTGTTGGACATCAAGCTGGTGAGCATCTCTGCCCTCCTGCCTGAGGCTCCTCACCTGGTCCTGAGGGTGGAACTCCTCCAGCCACTGAGTTCATGCCTCCTCCCAGAAAGTGGAGAGCCAGCTGCTGGAGAGTGTTGTCCACGCTGGGCTCGGCTGGGCTGTCCTGGGGTGGTTGGAGCACGGCCTCCACCGCCAGCTCTACTCGGTCCACCTCCAGCCCCCAGGCCCTGGTCACATCATTGATCTCCAGCTGGAGGACAGTGTGGAGAGAAATGGAGTCCATTCAACAAGCCTTTCCTGAGCACCTTTTTGAGCCGGCCAGTATGGCCTTGCATGGCCATGGAGACACCCTTGCTCTTGAGAAGCTCCAGCCTGGAAGCGTAGGCAGAGGGCAATAATCACCCAACTGTAGTAAGTACCAAGACAGGAAGGAGGGTGGTAGTGAGCCCAGCAGAGGAGGGTGATGCCAGTAGAAGGAGAGATTCTCCAGGTGGAAGAGGACCCTCCAGACAACCTGACCAGCATGTGCAAAAGCCCAGACAGGAGAGCCTGGAATATTCAGGGAGCTGGAAGTAACCAGAGTTCTACTTAGCTGGACTCTCAGCTGTTGGGTTTGGACTGGAGAGAGGTCAGAGGTGGGTGTTTCTGTTCAACTGGATTTATTCCAAGCAACAAGGAGCTCCAGCGAGGAGTTTAAGTAGGAATGTGACAGCAGACCTGCTTTCTGGAAAAAAACTCCAGGCTGCTCTGTAGGTACTAATTGGAGGTAGCTGAGGGTGGAGGCATGGACACCATGGGAGGCATTGCTTTAAACTGCAGCCAAGAAATGATGCAGATCTGGTATAGGATAGAGGGTGGGCTGAGAAGCCCAGATGCCCTGACAGGGACACAACTCTGCAAACTATACCCAGCTCTGGCAAGATGCTAGAGAATCTCGACCACTGGCTTAACAATGCCTGGATGTGCCAGGACATGGGAGGGCAGTGGGAGGAGGTAAGGAGTCAGGTTTCTGGTGTGGGTTTCTGAGTATGGCATTCACCTAGAGAACACACACAGGGGGTCCTTGAGTCCTTTCTCTGGTCAGGCAGGAGGCAAGGCCTGCTACAGAGAGGATGGAATGGGAGCTGGAGAAGGGCAGTGAAGGGATACAAAGTGGGTGGCAGTTAAGGAGGGTCCAGCAGGTGGGAGGTGGGCAGTCTATGGTCCCTCCAGATAAAGAGCAGGTGACAAGGAGGGTGAGAATGAGAAATGTACATCTGAACCAGGGCTTGAGGTGTTGTGCTGGATTGCCTGAGGTTTTGTTTCAACCACAGGCACTGACCCAACTCTACCAGGCATCAACCTAGTCTGGGTGAAGGGCCCCTAAATGACTCACACATCCTGGTATGAGACTGATTTCCCTAAACTGCCTCTCTCATACCAAAGCAATGTGCAACAAGGCCAAGATCAATTTTCTCTTCCTAAAGATGAATTAATATGGGATGTGGCTTTACGAATAAAAACTGTTAGCCATTTATTATCTGAGTTGTGCTATACAGAACACTGGATTGGGGGAGGGGAGGTAGGAGGTAGGGGGAGGCCAGGTGGTCTGCCTCTGGTCCTGCTTTGCCATTAACTGTGGTCAAATCATTTCTGAGCGTTAGTTCCCTCCCTCCAAAATAAAACAGCAATACCAGCACTCTTATAACAAAAATGTGAAGCTGAGACACACAGAGGCAGACGAAAGGACTTTTAAATCAAAGTGCTATGCACAGGAGAGCTCTTTTTATGATCACAAATAGTATTTTCTCAGGAATTTCACCTAGCTGGTTACTTGCCACTTTACTTCCTAAAGGGATCAAGACCTCCAGGACTGGCATTTATCCTGCTCCTTCTCTAGTCCTCTAACCTCAATGGATCTGTGGAAAGCAGAGCTGAGGGGAATGAAGAAAAATTTCACCCACGTTTCCCCATCAGGATATGGGAGGAAGCACAAGTTAAAAGTGGCAAGGACATGCCCCCGCATATGTTTTTATTTCTACCCCATTTTGTACCAGAAGGAATTTAAGGTGAATTCATGTGGATAATTTCCCATACACGTGGAGAAGAGGCAGTTAAAACCAAATGTCCTCATGTCCCTTTACTCTGTCCCAAAAAGGAAACTAAAACTGTAAGAACGTACATGCTGTGTTGTGGGCATGGAATTCCCCAGAAGGTGACTGGGCTGGGTGGGTCCCTGTTCCTTTCACACACCTGCCTGCCTTGTGAATCAGAGCCCAAATGGAGATAGCTGAGCCCAGTGCCATCATGGCAGAGCAGTGAAGGGTAAAACCTCAGCAACTACAGGCAAGGCCTCAAGAATTTCTTCTGGGGCCACTTCCCCTTCTCAAGGACACGTGTACCCAAGATCATTATAGTCTGTGCCCACCTTTTGTTCCTCAACTCATGGCTCCACCCAGACACTGGCTCTTCAAAGGTGGCTACACGCTTGGGATATAAAGTAAAATGAGGTCCAGAACAATCTCATACTTTGATCAAAGTGACCTAGCAAGTGCAGCCAGACTATATGCCAGCCATAGAGCTCTCCCTTGTGAGGAGATGCCTACCAGGAGCTGGTCGCTAATCTTGAGCTTTTCCATCTGGATCTCTCGCAGCGGCCTCTTGAGCAGGGCCTTGGTCATGGCATTCTGGGCTGTCATGCGGGTAGCTGTGTTCAGGTCCTTCACAGTCATCACCGACAGCACTGGGTCCCAGATACGAAACTGGACATCAGCACCCACAGACAGTACAGCCCCATCCTTAGAGGCCAACTGTGGAGGGAGGCCGAGAGAGAGAAGACACTCAGGGGCTGGGGCTACAGGGAGGTCAGGTCTACTGGGCCCACCCAGCATGACCCATCCATCAGCATCTAACTCCTCAAGGGCAAAATGCTGTGCCCAAGTATGTGGGGTTAGGTGTAAGGTAGAAGGATGTCCTCCTAGAGTCCATCAATTTTCTGTTCTCTTCTTCTCCTTCCCCCAGGGGCCAAGGTCCTGGCACCTACAATACACACTACACAAGCCCCCACTTCCTCTGTGCAGAGTAGCTGAGAAGCCTCTCACCTTGCAGGGAGGGACATTGAAGGCTCTTGTCCTCAGATCCACCCTCTGAAAGGAGTCAATGAAGGGCAGGAGAAGAACCATGCCAGGGCCCTGGGGGTTGCGGATCCGGCCCAGGCGGAACACAATCATCCGTTCATAGGTGGGTACAATCTGTCCACAAAGGCAAGAGAAAAAGTTGAAAGTGGTCAGCCTAGGCTAGCTAATGACACTCACCCAGGCCACTTCCTCCTCTTTCTTCCCCTAGCTTTGGTCACAGTCAGGTATCCTTAGCTCTGTTTTCAGATGAGAAAAACAATGCTCAGAAAGGTTAGGGGACTTGCTCAAAAATCACAGCCCCTGGCTTGGTGCCTGTGGCTCAAGTGGCTAAGGCGCCAGCCACATACACCTAAGGTGGTGGGTTTGAATCCAGCCGGGGCCTGCCAAACAATGATGGCTGCAACCAAAAAATAGCTGGGCATTGTGGCGGGCACCTGTGGTCTCAGCTACTTGGGAGGCAGAGACAGGAAACTCGCTTGAGCCCAGGAGTTGGAGGTTGCTGTGAGCTGTGATGCCATAGCACTCTACCCAGGGGGATAGCTTGAGGCTCTATCTCAAAAAAAAAAAAAAATCACAGCCCTAAATGAAATAGGCAAGGTGTGGATGCAATTCTTTCTGAGTAATTCCAAAGGCCACGCCTCTCAACCACCACTGATTTGATCCTTAGAGAAACTTCACCTCTGTGTTCTGATCCTAGACATGACTCATACCAAGAAACTGTCTGCCCTTGGATTAATTAGAAGAAAAGGCTGGGCTGATCTAATAACACCTCCAGGCAAAGGGCTTTGCCATCTTCAGGTTCTTGGAGCCCTCAGAGAAGCAGTTATATCCAAATTAAGACATGAAGGTCCAGAGAGGCAAAGCAAATGCCCAAGGTCACACAACATTTGTTTCTGTGACAGTTTTGAACTATGATATCCTTGACCTTCTAAGGATTCCCTCCCAGACTACAGCAAACCCAGAGGCTTTCTGGAGAAGCTGACTGCTGCCTAAGGCAACACAAAAGGCCAGGACTACCTGAGCTTCCACCTCCATCCCAAGTGTTAGGTATGATGCTAAACTATAGTTCCATTACTCATCTTTTTCCCAATTGTACCACTACTTATTGAAAACCAGGTCTGAATTCCTATTATGCATTAAATCTTGTTTGGCCCAATTGGATGTTTTCATTTCTACTTTAGCCTAGTCCTAATGGAGGATTTGGCAAAGAATTCTGTGTGTACCTTGTAGTCAGTGTTCAGATCCCAGAAATTGGGAGTTTAGGAAGACTGATTTCTACCCCTTACCAGCTCCCAGTATGACTCCAGACAAGTCTGAGCCTCAGTTTCCCATCTGAAAGATGGGAATGCACAATCCTTGCCTAGCCCATTTCACAGAGGTGTAATAATACAATGTTCAAGGAAGGGAAATAGAGGATGAGAAAATACATTCATCAGTGCCAGAGCTCTCAGTGTGGCCCAACCACCCTGGGAACTTAACCAGCTAGCCTTACCTTCAGGGCAAACCAGCCAGAAATTGGGAAGGTGACCAACAGCAGCAAGAACCCCAGGAAACTGATGAGGCTATGGCAGAGGCAGGAGGGCCAACTCTGGGGTACATCTGGGGGCACGAGAGAAGAGGCAGTTGAGGATCACCAAATGGGCTTGGCAGAAAAGCTGCAAGAAGAGTGAACTTGATCACATGCACCTTTCACCCATTCTCCCTTTTAGAGCCTCCTTCCTTCTCAGGGTTTGCAACATGGCCCCTTGCCTAATACCCCCATACCTTTGGGCAGGTTCTAGTTAGGAATTGTTCCTTCATCCAATGCATAAACACTTATCTGTCCCAAGTCCCACAACCCACACAAAGGCTTACTCTCTGATAGGCAACAGCCACTGAATCTGAGAATCCAATCCATGTGATGTTCTCCTCTCAGTCCACCTCACCTAATTGATATTGCCCACCCACACCTGGCATAGACCCAGGAGCACCTGGGCATCTGTAAGAGCGCTGGGGTGAACTAAATGCTGAGGCATAACATTCCTCCTCTACCATCAGACCAGAAGTGTGCTTCTGAAGCGTCTTTATAGAGACAATGCCTTAACCTACAGGGATACAGCATTAATGGCTCATCATAGGAGCCACAGACAAAAGATGGTATGTTCTTTTCTACCTCTCACCCCATGTTAATGGATCATTAAAAACACATATTTCAAGCAACTTGTTGGGGAAAGGGGGCCTGGAAAATGAGACTCATCCAAACCAAAGGTCCAGACCCCAGAGAACCAGTAGCCTAGGACAGGAGTGGCATTGAGACAGCCCTGGAAACTGGGAGAAGGTTATTTGGTGCTTTCCTTCTCCCAACTCTGGATAGGAAGCAGGAGGCTTCGCTCCATCCTTCTAAAAAGCTCGTGTCCTCTGAGGTCTCCAAGCCTCAGGGGGTACCAAGGCTCAACTTTCTGCCTCGCTCTGACCCATGGGGCCTCTGCAGGAAAAGCATCCTTAAATAGGGACAGCTGTCAGTACAGGACAGCCAGGGAGGGAGCAAATCCTTCAAGGTTCGGTGGTCAGGCTGAAGAGTGTGGGATTTGACCTGTGGGCCAAGCAAGCCAAGGGGCAACACAGAACCAGGGCACACAACTGGCACCTCAGGGCCTGCCTTTTTGGCCTATGTATTTGGGAGAAACCTGGTCCCCAGGCTTCTAGAGGTGCCTCCTAGGGTGAAGGTTCTTCCATTTCTCTGCAGCAGATGCCCTTACTGTGCTGGTGGTTCTTCTGCCTAGACCTCAGATTCTTTTATGGAAAATGGAAACTCGAAACCTCTAGCTAGGCCTAAAGGGCTTATAAGAGCCAAGAAGTAGGGTAGGGCAAGATTTTGGAAGATGGTAGCCTACGCTGGCTCTGGGGCCACAGCCCCATGGACCTAGGGAGGGTGGACCAGCGCTAGTACCCCAGTGCCCAGTCCAGCTCCTCTCCACATCGTTTCCTTTTCTCGGTCCCTCCTCTTAGGGCTCGAGGGTGTGACGCCGGCCGACTCCTTAGAGGCCTAGAGTTCAGGCCTGGGGATGCCGGCCGGTTCCCTCTGAGTCCGCCGTGTGGGCGGCCACTCACCGGCCCCCGGCCCCACGCCGCCCCGCTCCGGGGACAAGCAGCCCTTCTGCGAGCCCAGAAAGCCGAAGCTCGACTGCGGGAAGCGGTCAAAATCCCCTAGGGGCAGCGCGCGGTACCCGGACCTGCCGAGCATGACTCTTGACAGGGGACACGCCCCGCGCTACCGCGCGGTGCCCGCCCTGACCAGCGGGTCCTTACACAGCCCCGCCCCTGCTGGCCGCTGCTTCCGGCTTCACTTGCGCAGCCACTGGAGGTGGCAGGGACGCCGGCAGGCCGGAGCTCCCTCCCGCTATTCCACAGCTCCCCCTGTGCTGGGAGGACCAAACTGCGATCCGGGCCAGAGGGCGTGGTCCGAATTCGCGCAAGCCCGCAGGGGTCACCGTCGCCTCTTCTCTGCTCCTTGACAATCCAGAAGGGAAGCTGGGCTTCCTAAGAGAGATTTAAGGAACTGAATCATCTCCAAAATCTAGGAAATGCTGTTATCAGCCTTCTTAGCACTCCCTCTGTAAACTCACACAATGGAGGGGGACGTGCCTTATCTAGACTTAGTGTTTTTCCAGAACATGGTCAGCAAATTATTCCTCTTTGTGTCCCCATAGCTCAGCAAGCTGGACTGGCACAAAACAGATCTCAAGTACTTATTTGTTGAATGATGACACAACCAGGTCACTTGGAGCCAAGGTGCGGCAAGGAAGGCCTAAACATCCGCACAAAAAGAGAAATTTCATGTACAGGCTGAGGGCCCCAGAATATCACTGAGGTAAGACCCTCACTCCTGCAGGACCAGAAACAGTTTGCCCCTTAATCTAGGTATCCAGAGATAACTTGCCTCTCCATGGCCTCAAAAAACACAAGTGCAAATCGCAAATTTGAGAAGTGTTAATTTCCACCAGGTTGTTGGAGCAGGCTGAGAGCAGGGTGTCTTCCAGAGCAAGCAAAGAATAAAGCTTTCCCAGTCTTGTCTTCTCAGCCAACCATCCCTCAACCCCCATACTGCCATAGCTTGCTTTGCTTCTGTGTCCTTTCTGCAGATGGCTGCCCACCTATATTTGGCTTTTGCTACTTTGTTGGACTGATTCTAAAGGTCCAGGGATACTTGACCAGGCTGGAGAATAGGGCAGGCACTTGGGAAGTTGGGTCTACCCTCACCACTACCACGCTGCCCCCCAAACTATAAGCTTTACAAAAGCAAGGTCCTGTCACCATCCCCTTCTAGTCTAAGTTGGACAGAGCAATGAATGGGTGCTCCGTCACCACTATAGTGGTCAGGATGGTTTGCAGTTTGAAGCTGGGGCACTGGCCCAGTGAGACCTCCAAGAGCTGGGTACCTTTTCTCTCAACAGCTGAGGCTCTGGCAAGAATGCTTTTTCATTGGCAAGACCTACTTTTTGAGACCTTTCCCTCTTCATACCTGATGGCCAACTCTTCCCCTCCCTCCCTGCCTTCTCCCTGCCTCCTCCCTGCAGATTTACTAGCCTGTCCAACTGCCACTAGACTCCAGTCAGTGTCCCTCAACTCCCTGTTTCCTCAACTCCAATCAGTGTCCTCCAGGTCCCTCTTTTGCATCCAAGACCAAGCCACCTGTGCCTAGGTTGTCAGTGTGACTGTTTCTACATGTACAGCTGAACATGTTGGTCCCAGTTCCAAACCCTTCACCTATTCTATCACCTACAGAACTGGTCCCGTCTCCTTAGCTACAATTGCCCAGCACGCCCCTTATCCACAATTTCTTCTCTCTCTCTCTTTTTCTTGGAGAGTCTCTGTCCCCAAGGCTAGAGTGCCATGGCCTCAGTCTAGCTCACAGCAACCTCAGACTCCTGGGTTCAGCAATCCTCCTGTCTCAGCCTCCCAAGTAGTTGGTACTACAGGCACCTGCCACAACTCCTGGCTAATTTTTCTATTTATAGTGGAGACGGGGTCTCTATCTTGTTCAGTCTGGTCTGGGATTCCCGAACTCAAGGGATCCTCCTGCCTTGGCCTCCAAAAGTGCTGGTATTACAGGCATGAAACACTGCGACCAGCCTTAGGCAAAATTTCTCACAAGTCCCCTCTTAAATATGAAAATGGTCAAACCTAGTTCCAGAATAGGCTCTTATGTTTGATAATTGCAAAAAAAAAAAAAAGCCTTTTTCAGGTGCTGTTTTCTCTGCATAAAGTACTCCCCCAATCCCTGAATCCCTAGTGAATTCCACAGCGCTTTCAAGTCCAAGCTGAGGGAATCTCCTTTCCAGAAAGCCTCCGTTTGGAGGCTTACTCTTCCATTAGATCTGGGGTTCTTGGAAAGCAGGGGCCACGTGCAGTTCATCTCTGTGAGCTCAGCTTCCTGCTGGCGGTGCCACAAAAGGGCGCCAAAGTGCGATGAACCAACGGATCAAAGCCACGGTTGTGGGGCCGCCCCACTCCTGGTCAGCTCTGCCTCTGCCCCTTTCACCGGAGTCAGCTGTAGGTCCGCAACTCTCCGGCCCCGCCCTCCTCCCGCCTTTGGGACGGTTTTCAAATCCCTCAGTGGGCGTCTACGTCCTCTAGAACCGCCCCCTGCTCCTGTCTCACTTCCTCTCGGAGGCGGGCCCTGATTCGGCACCGCCCCTTTCAGACAGCTCGGGGGACTCAGCCCCCTGGCCCACGCTTCCAGTAAAGCTTCTCCTCCCGCCCTCCTAGATCAAAACCCTGAATCGAAACTAACTGTAGAATACTTGTCAGAGGAGCCTGCACCATCCGGATCTCCGCGGCCGCAGCGGAACCTCGCCTTTCAGCGCACACCCACCATGCCTCCCCCGGATAACCCCACCGAAGACCAGCTGTCCAACCCGAGCCACACAGAGGTAATGAGTTTGGGGATGGTGGGGTTGGGCTTTCTTGGTTTGCTGTGGTAGGGGAAGAGGTCAGAAGAGGGTCTAATGGACGACTTGACTAAGTACCTTAAAGAGTGACACAGAGAGGCAAGACCAGATACCGGACAGTCTTGGCTGTGGGGAGGGTAGGATAGAGAAGAAAAGGGGACCAGGATCAGCTGTGTGTGTGTATGGGGGGCGTCTTTGGGTCGCGGTTCTGCACTGAGCTCTTGGGTTTCATGCCAAGGGTGACTGGCTCCCGGAATAGGGCTTTCCTGCGCACTCTCGAGCCTTGCCGCCCAACTCCTACCTCAGATGAAAGACCACAAATTGGAGAGAATGGAGGTTGTAGCTTGGTTACACTAGCCTGGAGGCAGGGGAAATGTCCTAGGCATAGCAAAACTAAAACCCAAGTTGCCAGATCAAAGGTGGGAAACTAGCCAAGGCCTGTGATTTCTCCGAAATCATGTTGGAATGCTCTTCCTGCCCTCTTCCCGCCACCATCTTCACCCCAAAGAAGCCTACTTAGGCTTCTCCTGTGTTCTTCTCCTGTTCATGAAAGTACGTTATGTCGCGATCCCTATGGACCCGGTCTTGGTCGCCACACGAAGGAACCAGGTGTAACACGGATTAGAAGTACAAGCTTGCAAGGAGGCAGGCTAACCCCGAGCAACCTCCTCAGTAGCCTTTTATTGAGACGGTACATGACCGGTGGAGGCTCGGGCACTTTCTCTCCAACTAACACCTGCGGAAGAATTGCCCCAGAGTCAGCCCCCCAGTCGCAAATTATCTTGCTTCAGAGGTCGTCTGGCTTTCCACGTCCTCTACAACCTTACATAACTTTTATTATTGGCATGCATTATAACTAAGAATAATATTACTTAACAATACTGGCTAACATTTACAAGCACTTAATACGTGCCAGGCACTGTATTAAGCGCCTTTTATTTGCATTTTTATTGTAGAATATATATACACCTAATGTAAAAGTCACTATGTTAACTATTTCTAAATTAGAATTTAGTAGCAGCAAGTACATTTGTAATGTTGCGTAACCATCACTACTATCTATTTCCATAATTTTTTTTTTTTTGAGACAAGAGTCTCACTCTGTGCCCAGATAGAGTGCCATGGCATCATACCTCACAGCAACCTCAAACTATTGGGCTCCAGTGATCCTCTTGCCTCAGCCTCCCAAGTAGCTGAAACTACAGGCAGCAGCCACAATGCCTGGCTATTTTCATCCCCCCACCCCTCCGCTATTTTCAGAGACTGAGTCTCAAACAATCCACCAGCCACAGCCTCACAGAGTGCTAGGATTATAGGTGTGAGCCATAGTGCCCAGACAGTCTCCATGACATTTTCAACTTTCCTGCAACTCTGTATTCTTTAAGTTTTAGGGGAGGAAAATGGCCTCCCTCCCTTCCAGATTCCATGGTTGGGCTATGAATTAAGTTGCCCTAAGACAGATTAACAGGGAGAATTCCATATTTAATTATGTATGCACACTTGGGAGTCCCACAAAATAAACTGAGAAGAGTCAGATGATTGAAACCTAAATAGCATCTTGAGCTACAGAAAGGAAAGAGGAGGGAGGGGCTTCTAGGAGTGGTGGAGAAACTTGCTATAGGGAGGGTATGGGGAGGAAGTGTGTTTGGTGAGTAAAGATTATCTTGCTATGTAGATAAAAAGTTCTCAAGTAATAGGTGTAAAAGTTGTGTTAAAGTTGTCTAGAGTGGCTCTCTTCAGATACTTTTACTAATGTAGATTTCCTCTATAGATGTAAATTTCTTTTTTACAAAAGGACAGCTTTTCAAAGCTATTCCTGGGTCTGCAGTTTCTCAGAATAACCAGCTCAAAATATGCTGAAAAGTATATTTTGGGGTGGCATATTCTGGTCTCCTGCAGTCATATTTTTTAAGGGTGTGTCCTGAGCCCCCAACACAGCTCCTCAACTCTCCTCTTGCCCTATCTCTTGGTAACTTCTAATCTACCTTCTGTTTCTGTGAACTTGCCTGTTCTAAACACTTCATTTAGGTGGAATCATACAGTGTTTCTCCTTTTCCATGTCTTCAATGTCTATCCTTGTATCAGAATTTGATTCCTTTTTAATGCTAAATAATACTTCATTGTATGGGTAGACCACATTTTGTTTTATCTTATTCATCTGTGGACATTTGGATTGTTTTCCACCTTTTGGCTATTGTGAATAGTGCTAGCATGAACAGTGGCATACAATATCTGTTTGGATCCTTGTTTTCAGGTCTTTTGGGTATACACAAGGAGTGGAATTGTTGGGTATGGTAGTTATTTAACTCTTTAGTACTTTATATGAAGTCATACTTAGTGTATTACCTTCCAAACTGAGTTCCTTAAAAGCCAGAAGACGCCCTATATCTCCGGGCCTGGTGGGAAGTAGATGTTCAATAAATTATGCAGCCAGAGCAGGAAGACCCCAATCAATGGGAGTATTGAGGTGCTGATAAGCCAGAGTTTTGCATCATCTAAAGACAGGAATGCAATATGAGATCCTACTCCAGGCCTTCAGCCCTAACCTGTGGACAGCCGGTGGGTGGGGACTCCTGGGACTTCTCCAGACCTCACCCCGACTCTGGTTTCCCAGGAAGCCACGAAGGAGGATGAGTTTCAGTTCCTGCACTGTCAGCATTGCCGAAAGGAAGCCAAGTGCCCCAAGCTTCTGCCCTGCCTGCATACTCTGTGCTCGGGATGCCTGGAGGCGCCGGTCACACAGTGCCCCATCTGCCAGGAGCCCTGGCCTCCGGGCACTGACACGCCGGTTCTGGATAATGTCTTTTTCGAGAGTCTGCAGCGGCGCCTGTCGGTGTACCGGCAGATTGTAGACGCGCAGGCAGTTTGCGTCCGCTGCAAGGAGGTGGCGGACTTCTGGTGCTTTGAGTGCGAGCAGCTCCTCTGTGCCCAGTGCTTCGAGGCACACCAGTGGTTCCTCAAGCATGAGGCCCGGCCCCTGGCTGAGCTGCGCAGCAAGTCAGTGCATGAGTTCCTGGACGGCACGCGCAAGTCCAACAACATCTTCTGCTCCAACAGCAACCACCGCTCCCCTGAGCTGACCAGGTGAGAGTTCCGGCACCGGGTGGGGTGGCCCGTCTAAGAGAGCCCACCGGGGTGAGAGTCACAGCTGGGGACAAGAAGCTTTACGGCTCAAAAATGTGGTCTGCAGACTTGCAACCTCTGTAGTGATGATCACAATTTATGCTACTAGTCTCCACGCGAGAGGGAGGGATAGTAACAGTTTCTAATTACTCCTTGTAGTAAATAATGCTGCAAAATCACCTTTGTGACATTATCCAGTAATTTCTTTAGGATAAGTGTTTGGAAGTGTCGTTGCTGGGTGAGGGGGTATGAAAATTCTATATTTGATAACATGTTTTACCAAACTGCCCTTCGAAAGTCTTTAGTAAAGCTGCAATCTAGGATCAGGTGCCCCCTATTAGTTTCTGTCTGAAAAGTCAAAGCCGTAACATCCAGGCAGTGCTGTGTGTGAATGTATGTAAAAAAAAAATCAAATCCTGGGTGGCGCCTGTGGTTCAAGGAGTAGGGCTCCGGCCCCATATATCTGGGGTGGTGGGTTCAAACCTGGCCCTGGCCAAAAACTGCAAAAAAGTTTAAAAAAAAATACATAAAAATCAAATCCAGATTTTTTTTTTTTTTTTTTTTTTTTGCAGTTTTTGGCCCGGGCTGGGTTTGAAGCCGCCATCTCCGGCATATGGGGCTGGTGCCCTACTCCTTTGAGCCACAGGCGCCGCCCAAATCAAATCCAGTTTTAATGATTTTTGTTAAACAGTTTTTTTGTTCGTCAGTTTTTAAACGGGTAATACATTCATATGGTTCACAAAATTGATGAGTGAGCCAGGAGAATATCTCTGCGAGCCATCCCCCCCAAACCTAATCCTCACTTCTCCCCTCCACAGATAACCATCATTACTAGTTTTGATTTTGTTAGTTTCTTTTTAAATATATACCCAGATAGGAGTAGTCCTATCAGGTCTTACTTTCTCCTCTTCCAGCGTTAAGTAGGTGACATTTTGACCCCCCAGACATAGATTGCGTGTATGTATATAAAGTCTTTCTGTGTACTACTTCTTGTTTTAAAATTTCAGATTAATATAGGGGTGCATACAATTAGGTTACGTAGTTTGCTTTTGTAAGGTTAAAGTCCGAGTTGTAGGTGTGTCCTTCACCCAGGAAGTGTGCCACATACCTGTGCTTTGTATCCTGTTGGGTGGGAATTTACCCATTCTCTCCTCCCTCTCCCCGTGACTTGAATTTCACTGAGTGTTTCTCTCATGTGAGCAAGTAGGAGTTAATCTTCTAATTCCAACTTAGTACTGAGTACATGTGATGTTTGTTTTCCTAGTCTTGTGATAACTTCCGTTAGGAGAATGGTCTGCAGTAACATCCAGATTGTTAGAAAAGATAACAAAATCTCCATACCAGAAAAGACCCGGTGTACTACTTCTTAGGGTCCACTTGCAAAGTGAAGGGATTCTTCCTGCCACAACTCAGATCTACACACCTGCTAAACTGAGTGTGCCTTGTTTCTTGGTTCAATATACATTTCCCACTCACAGAATAAACTTTCCCCTCAGATTCCACAGCGGCTGGTGTTACTGGTTTAATTTGCATTTCTTTGCTTATTTGTCACAGTTGCCTGGCTTTTCAGTTTGTTTATTGGGCACTGAGTTTCTTCATTTGTGAATGCCAATTTAGGTCTTTTGTCTGCCCCTCCCCCCTTGAGGAGTTAGTATTTTTATTTGTTTGAGCCTGTTACAGTGCAAATGCTCCCCCTTCCCCCGGGGCCTGTTGACATTTGTCTTTTCACTTAGTATGTGGTATTGTGTTTAAAATAAGTCTTTAGTTTTATGTAGTCAGATCCATCAATCTCCTTTATGGTGTCTGGCCTTGTTGCATCCCAGGAGAGCTTTTTCCATGCCAAGATTAAAAATATTCCTTTACATATTCCACATTAATAATTTCATTGTTTTGTTTTTATATAATTACATCTTTAATTGGTATCGAATTTATTTTTGTGCGTGGTATAAGGCAGAAATCTGCACTTCATTTTTCTCTCCAAATGTAATGCTGGTGTTCACAGTAGCGTTTATTAGAGAGTTCACTCTGCCTATTGATCTGAAATGCCCATGTAGTCCTTGGCGAAAGTGTGCTGGAACTTTAAACTGAGGTTCTGGGGTGGTCAGACTAAGAATTAAAAGACACTGCCAACAAACAACAAACACTAAAACAGACAAGGGTGCCTCTCTGAAAGCAGGTGGTTGGTAGTCCCAAAGGGTGGCAACTAAGACTTTTCTCTGTACTTTTTCCTACTAGAGACTATAGTAGCACCTTTTGAGACACAGGGGGAAGGGGGATACCACAGCCAGAGTCTCTCAGTTGGAACCTCTCTTCCCAGAAGATGGGACAGCCTGGTTGAAATTGAAGACACATACTGCCTTAAGATAGTCAGAGTCTATTGAAAGACAAAGAAAACCTTCACAAAGTTAGGACAAAGCTAAATGGTAGAGGGGTGGCAGAAATGGCTCACCACCTTCCAGTACAAACTCCTTCTTATATATTCTATAAATTAGATCTATTTTTAGCTTCTATTGTATCATTCTTACTTAATCTCTACATCTTAATTACTTCTTGTAGGGATGGTCAGTGCCAGCACCATCTGATCTGTGGTTTGGTTTCCGGGCGCTTATCTGGGGTTCAGTTCCTTATGTTGAAATACAAGTTTTCTCTTGCTTGTCAGCTCTAAATATTGTTCTGTTAATTTTTAAGCTGTTTCCATCAGGCTTTCAGGAATCCCCTTCAGATATGTTTGTAAATCTCTATTCTGTGGCAATGATCTGACTATTCCTGCAATAATCCTTATCACTGTAAAGATTTCTGTAGCTTTTGCCCATTCTTCTTCAAAAATAACTTTGTGTTTTCTTTGCTCTTACAATTTATGCAGTTTAAAAACTGACATATTCATCAGGTTTTTTTTTTTGAGACAGAGTTTAAACCTCAAACTCTTGGGCTTAAGTGATTCTCTTGCCTCAGTCTCCCAAGTAGGGACTTTAGGTGCCCACCACAGCTATTTTTTTGTTGCAATTATTATTATTGTTTAGTAGGCCCTGACTGGGTTCTAACTCACCAGCCGTGATACATGTGGCCGGTGCCCTAACCACTGAGCTACTGGTGCCGAGCCATTCATTGGGATTTTGATTGAAAGTACATTAAATCTGGGGAGATTTTATAGCTTTACACATGTATATCTTGAACTAGATAAGTTTATAATATTCAATATTGTGAATGGGCTTTTTTATATTATAATATCTAACTGGTTAAGTTAGCATTCACTAATGCTCTCAATTTATATATGTTAATATTGTATTTAGCTATCTCTTGAGCTCTTATTAGTTCTAGTAAGTTTTTGAATTGATTTGTTTGGATTTTTCTGGATAAACAGCCATATCTAGAAGTTGAGGGGTTTTTTTTCTTATTATTCATCCGTATTATTATTTTTTATAGCTTTGTTTCATTATCCAGAATCACCAGAACAATATTGAATAATAATGTTTAGAAAAGACAACTGTATTTTGTACCTTTTTATTTAATCAATTTTTTTTAAATGGTGGAGGCATAACCTTTAGTACAAGTGAAAGCTTAGTACAAGTGAAAGGCTACTTTCCTAATTTCTGTGTTTGAGACCCTTTCTTATCTTTTCTTGTTAAGCATGATGGTTGTTGACTTCCCTAGGTAATTTTTAAAAATAGCATTAGGAAAGTTATTTTCCAGTTCTGTACAAATAGTTCTGGGTTTTTGTTTTTTTTTGACACAGGGTCTCAAGCTGTTGTCCTGGGTAGAGTACCACGGCATCATAGCTCATAGCAACCTCTAACTCTTGGGCTCAAGTGATCTTCTTGCTTCAGTTTTTCTATTTTTAGTGGTGGAGATGGGGTCTTGTTTTTGCTCAGACTGGTCTGGAACTCTTGAGCTCAAGCTATCCATTGGCCTCAGCCTCCCAGAGTGCTAAGATTACAGGCGTGAGCCACCCCAACCCCTGCCACAAGTAGTTTTATTGTTGCTATTATTTTGTTATTTTGTTTTATTTTTAACTCAGAAAGGGGTGTCATCTGAGGTATCCTTTCACTTTTTTAGTTTGATAAATTAAATCAGTATGTTCCTTTATGTTGAATCATCCTTTAATTCCCAGGAGGAAAACACCCTACTTGCCCAAGATACCTTAATTTATAGCTAGGTTCCATCTAGTGATATTTTCTTTAGGCTATTAGCTATATTTATAATGTTACCGATTTTCATATGAATCTGTGTGATTTCTTCATCAGGTTTTCCTATCCATTTTATACTAACCTCTTTTAATGACTTTGTAAGCTTTTATTTTTTGAACATGGTAATACAGTTCTCCTCAGCATCTGTGAGGGATTGGTGCCACTGTCCCCAAAGGATATAAAAATCCATGGATGCTCCAGTCCCTGATCTAAAATGGTCTAGTTTTTACATGTAAAACATGGTCTAGTTTACGCACATCTCCTCCTGCCTTTAAATCCTTTCTAGATTACTTATAATGCTTTATACAAAGTAAATGCTATGTCAAGAATTGTTATTCTGTACTTTTAAATTTGTATTATTTTTTATTGTTGTACTGCTATTATTGCTTTTTTTTTTGAGACAGAGTCTTAAGCTGTTGCCCTGGGTAGAGTGCTGGGGCGTCATAGCCCACAGCAACCTCCAACTCTTGGGCTTAAGTAGCTGGGACTATAGGCACCTGACGCAATACCCGGCTATTTTTTTTTGCTGTAATTGTCGTTGTTGTTTGGCAAGCCTGGGCTGTGTTCGAACCCACTAGTTCCAATGTATGTGGCTGGTGGCCTAGCCTCTGAGCTATAGGCACCATACCTACTCTCCCCACCCAATATTTTGATCCCAGTTTGTGAAATCTGCACAGATACCAAAGGCCAACTGTATATTTAAATTGTTTAGCATGGTGCCTGGCACATATTAAATACTCAGTAAACATTAAAATCCTATCATAGTCTCTCTTGTTCTAGAACAGTTGAAAGAACATAAGAAATTCAAATTTATAAAAGTTTTTTGAATAACTGGGGACAGTTGCTTTTTTTGAAGAGTAGATTTCTTTTTCTTTCTTTCTTTTTTTTTTTTTTTTGAGACACAGTCTCATTTTGTCACCCTGGGTAGAGTGCCATGGTGTCATAGCTCACAACAACCTCAAACTCTTGGGCTCAAGTGATTCTCTTGCCTCAGCCTCCTGAGTAGCTGGCACTACAGGTGCTGCCATAGTGCCCGGCTATTTTTAGAGATAGGATCTTACTCTAGCTCAGGCTGATCTCGAGCTTAGGCAGTCTACAGTCTGCCTTAGCCTCCCAGAGTGCTAGGATTACAGGTGTGAGCCACAGCACCCAGCCTGAAAAGTAGATTTCTGAGAACAATTAACCATTTTTCCCATGGTATTGATCTGTATTGGATCTTGAGTCAGATTTTTGGGAAAACTTTCTAGTTCATCCTAAGTTACCTTTTATAATTTAAAAATATCCTCTGTATTTTAATTATCCCTCTTTCTTATTTCTACTGTTACATATTTGTGGTTATTTTATTTTATTACTAGCTGGGACTACAGGCGCCCACCACAATGCCTGGCTATTTTGTTGTTATTATTGTTGTAGTTTGGTCGGGGCCAGGTTTGAACCTGCCACCCTTGGTTTATGGATAAGGCCGGTGCTCTACTCACTGAGCTATACGTGCCACCCCTATATGTGGTTATTTTAAATGGTCTTTTCAAAGTACTCTGTCAGCTTTTAGTCTTTCCTTAGGTTGTTTACTGATACTAATGTTTTCTTTCTTTCTAATGAATCAATTTCTTTTGTTTGTTGTTTGGAATCTCACTCTGTTGCCTTGGGTAGAGGGCCACGGCATCTTCATAGCTCACAGCAAACTCCTGGGCTCAAGTGATCCTCTTGCCTCAGCCTCCTGAGTAGCTGGGATGACAGCTAATTTTTCTGTTTTTAGTAGAGAAGGGGTCTCACTTGTTCAGGCTTGTTTCTAACTCCTAGGCTCAAGCAATCCACCAGTCTTGGCTTCCCAGAGTGCTAGGATTTCAGGCATGAGCCTCTTGTGTTTCGAAATGTCATTCATTCTCAAATCTCCCTGAAAACTCACTTGGCGGTTACAGAATTTCATGTTCCCTATATTATCCTTTTTTCTTTTCTTTTTTTGAGACAGAGCCTCAAGCTGTCCCCCTGGGTAGAATGCCATGGCTTCACTGCTCACAGCAACCTCCAACTCCTGGGCTCAAGTGAGTCTCCTGTCTCAGCCGCCCAAGTAGCTGGGACCACAGGCGCCCGCCACAACGCCCGGCTGTTTTTTGGTTGCAGCCATTATTGTTGTTTGGCGGGTCCGGGCTGGATTCGAACCTGCCACCTCAGGTTCGAGCCCTCCTTTAGGTTCTTGAGCCCTAAAGTATCACATCCATAACTGAAGGCATCATCTTTTCATGCAGACCATCTCTCCTCTATTCTGTTCTCATTGAAAAGCAACTTCCTTACTCTGTCACCAAAGCTACGCCGAACTGGTATCTGGACGTTCTGTGCTCCTTCCCAGTGCCATTGACTGTGCTGCTCCTTCTGCCTAAACAGGCTTTTTCTCTTTCCCACTGCCTACTAAACATCATTCAGACTTGACCCAAGCATCACATCCTTTATAATGTCTCCCTAATTCCACCAGCCCCTGTCCTTTTGGTTGATAAATAATCACTATCTTTCAAAATATCCTTAAAACACTTTATGGTATCATTTCCTTATAGGTTGGTTGCTCCAACTAGTTATGCTTGTACCCTCACCACCTTGCATGAGGCTGGGATATAGTTGATGCTCAGTAAATTTTGTTGAATGAATAGATGGATGAATTTTAAAAAAGATATCATTTTATATGCCTTTTTCTTGTGCCTTTTAATAAATACCCAGAAGATTTTTACAAATTATGAGTTGTCTTATAAGTAGTAAAAATCATTTTTATCAGAGAAAGTATCCAACAAGACCATTTTAACCTTATTATTTAAATTAGCTTGAAAATGCTAAACATGTACTTATCAAATGTGGTTTTCATCTTCTGTAGGTTTTTTATATCATTGTACAATAATTGTCCACTTTTTTAATTATATATTTTTCCTCATCTTATTTAGAGGATTTATGGTTCAGACTGTATTAGCCTCATGAAATTAAGAATTAAAGCAATTAGCTGAGCACAGGGACACAGATCTGTAGTACTGGCTACTTGGGAGGCTGAGGTAGGAAAATTGCTAGAAGCCAAGAGTTCAAGACTAACTTGAGTTATAGGAGACCTTGTCTCTAAAAAAAACAAAGCAATTGGCTCGGCGCCTATAGCTCAACCGGCTAAGGCGCCAGCCATGTACACCTAAGGTGGCGGGTTCGTATCCCCAGCCCGGACCCGCCAAACAACAATGACTGCGGCAACCAAAAAATAGCCGGGCGTTGTGGCGGG